>JAAXCT010001655.1:0-141322 GCA_012490785.1 Eragrostis nindensis | reverse complement strand
TTGGATCGGCTTGATCCCATAGGATTCGGTGCTGCTAAGTATTAGCTTATGGCTACTGTTCATTACTAGCTGCCGTTGGTCTAGTGTAGTAGTGTTGGAGCCTGGCTCCCTTACAGGAACCCTAGGAAGTTGCTTGAGCTTTCGAGCTGCGATCTGGATCCAGTGCTGCCTATAATTGTCTAATCTGATGTGCCCATGCTGCATTACATTACGGACCATAATGATTGCCCCCAACACTATGTTTCTAATACACCTACTGAGATAAAACATCAAACTTGTTTAACTTTCCTGGATTGCTACTGTTTGTCTCTGTTGCTGAAAAAGAAAAACATCAAACTTGTTTAACTTACCTGGATTGCTACTGTTTGTCTCTGTTGCTGAAAAAGAAAACCTTGCGATGCCTACTCAGAGTACCTGGCGGAGAAAAAACATCTTGGAGGCTTGCTCATTCTGCTCCCTAAAAAGCTCGGTGGTGAAAACGGTACTGGGAACAACGATCACAAGGGGAAAGTGAATAATATACTGGCTGAGCTTGAAAAATTACTCGTTCATGAAGAAGTTCCAGTAAGTCATAAGCGTTTATTTTATTTTATCAACATAAACAACTAATTTGACTCATGCATTTATCATGCTGGTGATGCTGGACATCTGTATGCATGTTCCGTTACTAATACGGCTAAACAGATCCAAATGATTCATACTGGATTTCTTAACCCAATTACTATGCATCCAGCTTATTTATTCCGTGCAAGCAATGGCTACATCATTAAAATGTCCAACTTCTTATCGACTCTGATTAATGCTAATCATTTCGAGTCTTGCAACCTTTGGTTTACCATGAATGGTTTATGTGTAATAATTTTATCATTTATGATTCTTTTCCTTGTTTCACCCATACTATTCATTGATTTTGTCCAAGTATGTCTACTCCCCAATTGCTAGAACAATAATCTTGTGTGCAATTTACATGGCTTCTTTGCTAAACTGCGTGCATTGCTTCCTGCAGTATCCGGTGTACTTTGCTTTCCATGACGACAGTTTTGATAACCTGCTGGCAGATATCCGTAAAATTGCCTCTTCAGGTCAACCTGCCTCTGCAACAACAGGAGGGTAATTACTCATTGAGCATGCTTTAATATTCTTTGCATTTTTTTTGAATGTATAGAACCAAATTGCAATCTGTGGAAAGTTACAAAGTGTCAGTCTCCTGTATGGTATTTACTTTTGATTGTCTTTATCTGGATTTGTAGTTACAAACTTGTTGTGTCCTCGGCGGAACCTAGAAAAGTGTCATCTCCAACCATTTCTAATATCCAGGTAGCCTCTCTTCAAACATCAATTAACTATCCAGTGAAGCATTTATGAAGTTGCTTTTTATTGTATAATATCTTGTTGGTTACTCTCTCCGGCCCAACACTTTTAATTCATTTATGATCTAAAAATGTTGTCATAACGAACACCAATAAAAATCCGGAGTTCTTTTTTTTTTCAGTTTGAGCAACAAAATAAACAGATGGTTACATGTCGGAGTGATTGTTCCAAATTGATTATCTGCATCGGCAACAAATGTCTTTTTTTTTCAATATGAACATACTTTAGCAAAATCTTTTTGATGCAGGGATGGTTACCTGGGTTGAAGGGAGAGGGTGATACTGAACAGCTTCCAACCATTGCCATTGTTGCAAACTATGACACCTTCGGTGCTGCACCTGTATGTTCATCTGAAAAAAAAATCCTCCCACAATGTTCTTTAATATTCTTCAAGATTTCTTGCATAACATGTATTTTTTAGGCACTTTCTGTGGGAAGTGATAGCAATGGAAGTGGAGTGGTGGCTCTTCTAGAGATTGCAAGACTCTTTTCACGCCTCTATTCAAATCCTAAGACCAGAGGCAAGTACAATCTTCTCTTTGGGTTAACATCTGGTGGACCCTACAATTACAATGGAACCAACAAGGTATGTGCCATCTGTGCTATTAACAAACCAAGTCCTTTGTGGTATCTTCTTGATCAACTTACAGCTTCAGTCTTTTGACTTTTGATACAGTGGCTCAGAAGTTTCGATCAGCGTGTACGTGAGAGCATTGACTATGCGATTTGCTTGAACAGCATTGGTTCCTGGAGCACTGACCTATGGATGCATGTGTCAAAGCCTCCAGAAAATCCCTACATCAAGCAAATCTTTGAAGTATGTTAATCATCTCTTTTTTTTTTTTTTTTGCCTTGCTGGTCATAAGGTCAGTTATCTGTTTGGAATTTAGGATAGCCATTTATATCTGTGAATTAATTTGCTTACAGGATTTTTCGGATGTATCCAAAGAAATGGGCGTTTCAGTTGGAATCAAGCACAAGAAGATTAATGTCTCAAATCCTAGAGTGAGTACTTTTTATGTTTCAAATGTTACTATATCGTTGCAATAATTTGGGTTCCCGTCATGAATGTACCTCACATTTAAACACGCATCATAAAAAAATTGTAATGATTGATGATATTCCTTCCGCATTCCAATATAATGGTTACTATATCCTCGCATTGTTTTTTGTTCCCATCATGAATGAACATTACATCTACAGTACATATCATGGTAATGTTTTGCAATAACTGATAATATTCCTTCTGCATTCCAATACATTTATCCATTTACACATAGTTTTTTCTTTTGACCCTGTTGTCAACCTTGCTAGAATGCAGACAGTTTTGTCAAAACCTTGTTGAAAATTTACAGATGTTTTCTGTGCAGTTCACTTCTCTACAGCTCATTTCATAACTCCTTGCTCAAATGTAATTGAAAGTCAACCTACCATTTTATTGTACATGCTACTCAAATTGATGAGTGGAAACCCTGTAATGGCACATATCCCCTTAGAAATTTGTGAAAATAAAATTAACTTAAAGCGATTCACTGAAGCATTCTGTTACAAACTGGACCCTATGAAGCGGTCTGAGTGAATATCAATTCAGTTCAGACCATGTCAAAACATGCTTGGAATTATTGATCCATCATATTGTTTGATTAACTGGAAGGCTCCTATACATATATGTATTTGGAATACAATATTTGTTTCTCATTTTGTTCTCATCCAGCTTAGAATTTTAGTTAACTTCCTATTTGATGCCATCGGCATTGCAATTGGCACAAATGTTCTTGAATAGCCCCAGTGCCAGAATATACTTATCTAGTTTGCATGCCATCTACATTAAGGGCCCCTTTGGTAGGGCTTCTCCAATGGCTTCTCCAACAGCTTCACGTGATTCCTAATCAACGGGGGTTCTCCCTTTGATGCTTCTCCTTAAAAAAGGAGGAAGCCGCACCCAAAAAAGAGGTGAAGCGGAAGCCATGAAATGGTAGCTTAGCCGGCTTTTTTTCCCCACCGCGCCCTCCACTTTACATATTTATCCCTGAAAATAAGGAGAAGTTGCTGGAGAAGCCGTTCTGCCAAAATGTTTTAGGCACAACCACAGACACAACCAGCATAGTCGTTTTGTAAAGAAGCCACCCACAGCCACAGCTCTACCAAAGGGGGCCAAATTACTCGACACACTGGTTGCCAAATTACTTCTTTTGGCATGATAGCATGACATGGAATCTTGAATGCTTTAAATAATTAAAATTAGCTGGTAACTAACATCATGATTCATGACCAGTTTGGAGAACAGTACATAACCAGATTAAAATTTACTGTATTGCAACCAGGAGATGCTTTTGTTGGGCCATTCAACTGTCCTGTTACTATCTTATGTTACTATCTCACATAAATATGTTTTGCAAACTTGTAGGTAGCATGGGAACACGAACAATTCTCAAGGTTTAGAGTGACTGCACTAACTCTTTCAGAAATGTCTGCCCCTCCTGATTTTTTGGAAAGCGCTGGTGGCCTTCATGACACTAGGTGAAGTCACATATATCACATTCTTATTCTTTTCAGTTTCCAATCTTTTTAATATGTTTTTTTTCCTTTTTTGCAGAGAATCTGCAGATGTTGAGTCAGTGATCAGAACTGTCAGATTGGTTTCCGAGAGTCTTGCGGTAAGCTAAATCATTTGCTTCTATCAGTTAATGATTGGCAAATATACATTCATTATTGAGTTCCCTGGGTGGGTGGCTTGGGTGTGGAGTGGGCTGCTATTGTGGATCCAATAAACATCTAAGTGTGGCCAAAACTCTTTGGTTTAGGTGACTGTCTGGCAGCACTCTTGTATGGTTTGAATATTTAGCTGATTTATCACGTTACATGAAGCTTCTTTTGTGTTCATGCAATTTTCAGAGAAAATATTAGTTAATCTACACAGCAACAGTTTGCTTTTGTGGGTATCATGTTTGAATGTGACAAGTCATTAGAGTCTTGAAGCTTCTAACTGCTGATATGATAGTGACTGAAATTAAAGTTGACTGGCTGCCTCTTTATCTTTACAGAGACACATCTATGGATTGAAAGGAAAGAACATCGATGTTTTTGCAGAGAATAGCAGCTTAGCTATTAATCCTCACTATATCCAGTCCTGGTTGGATCTTTTATCTCGGACACCACGGGTTGCACCATTTCTTCAGAAAAATGATCCTTTCATAGCAGCACTGAAAAAGGTACGGGCACCTCTTACCCATGATTTCATCTAGTTCAGGTTTTATGCAAGCCATGACGTTTGTGCTGAACCTGTTGGTGCAGGAACTGTCGGAACACACTACTGATGTGCATGTCCAGAATGACGCCCTCGATGGCATGTTCACTTTCTATGATGCAACCAAAGCTACTCTAAATGTATATCAGGTATATTAAAGAGCCCAAACTTCGTAGTATTTGTTCATGTTATCACTGGTCACAATGGATATTCATGCTATCTTTGAATTCCTTTGGCACGTCACTGCATTGAAATTGCCTCACAACCTAACTTCTTCAATACTCCAGGTTGCAAGTGTTACTTTTGATCTGCTGTTCCTTCTGGTCCTTGGTTCCTATCTTATCATTCTCTTCAGTTTCTTAGTGATCACTACCCGGGTATGGATCATTTCTTTACTCTGGACAGAATCTGAAGTTTTGATTTCGTGCAACTGAGATCATATCTTTTGCTTGGACAGGGTGTTGATGATCTCATCAACATATTCCGGCGACCTCCATCACGCAAAGTCAAGGGAGCATAGACTACTTTTTGTTTTTGTGTATTAGTATCGAGAAGGCATGCCTGCCTAGTTAGAAGAGCTAGACGTGAGGATGATGGAGGCAACGCTAGTTTCCCACAGCACATAGACATGTAATCGCAAACCTTCACTGTTTTTTTCCTCTCTCTCTAGCCATAGTGGATTCAATTCCACTGCGCGGAACATTTCTTTCTGTTGCGAGAGGAATTCTTACTGTAATTTAGCTGTAATTTTTTCATTTTGATGCTTACAATTTTGGATACTGTGGGTTTAGGGCGTACTTCCATAATTATCTTGGTGGTGTGCAACGGAAAAGCAACATGATGTACTCCGAAGCCCCAACACAGCATTTTTCAGTGATATGTAACTTCTCGGAAGATTTGCAAACCTGTTTTCAATTACTATACAACAATTTGCTCCCTTTGAGTCATGTCTCGTCATTGTAGCGCATAACTTAACGATTAGGAAATTTATGGTGGGCGTTGAACATTGGACTGTTAATCTGCAATCTAAAACTGGGATATTCAGAAGGGCTTTCTACTAAGTCGTCGAAGAACAAAGCACATAAATTTGAAACCGTACTAGGTGCGCACGGGACAAGTTGCCAGCTGCTGTTTCGCCGAAAATTCATCAACAGACAACAAAATTATCAATATTGCTACAACTGGACAGTGCATCAGGATCTAATGCTAAACAGTAAACACAACTTTGCGATCACTAGTCAAACGAGATCTCTAGTCAGTCTTCATCCGTCGTATCAAGAGCAGGAATTTGTCGGAAGCGTCCTCCGTGCCTTCTACCTGCTGATTCGTTGGGCGATCTTACATCAATCCTTCTCTTCTTGGGCATTGAATATTCGCCAATGATTGATTCAAAAAGCTCTCCCATATTCGACATATTCGGCCTCCTTTTATCAGCCTCTTCTTTCAGGAAGCTGAATTCATGCATCAGAAGAGGAAATGTTAGCATGCTTCGATTCAGATAATTAGCACGGCACTGTTTTAATTAAGAAACATATTCTATGGTATGCTTTCAGAGCAATATAAAAACCTGCACTCCCAAACGAAAAGTACAGAAAATGTACCTCTCCCGGATGATTTTAAATGCTTCCATAGTTGCGTAAGGCAACCCTGTCTTCGGATCACGGTATCTACAGGAATTGAGCCTCATATAAGCATGTCCATTCACAATACGAATAATGGAAGAATAATTGACTCTCAAGAGTAAAGTCTCAACTCAACGCTTAATTGGCTACGACATGAAGAATGCATATCTGTCTCATTTACTATTTGTAGTTTAATGAAACATATACCAAACACTGAAAAACTGCAATAAATTCATGTACATAGGAGGACAGTACAGGATATCAGAACAAAACATACTTGGCAGGAAGTCCTGTCACTACACAAATGGATTTCTCCGGATCTGTGATAAACAACAGTATTACGACCAGATAAGTTAATTTAGCAATTTGAATCCAAACTGCTAAGCACATTACTGTAACTGCCGGGCAGAAAAGAACAGCACAGTACAGTACCAATGAATCTTGTACTTACAAGGAGCTGACGTTGTACAAAGTTCAGAACCAAATGATGCTCCGTTTATGAATTCCAGATGCGATTCCCCTGATTTAATTGAGCACAATACTAATAGTTAGATATCTCGAGCTCCTGTTGTGTGGATTTCGTTTTATTCTCTAATGATGAGGAGGAAGTTGCTAAGTTCACAATTCATATGCAAACGAGTGATGATAATCTGGTAAAGCGGTTACCATCTTTTGAGCAAAATCGAACTATAGGACCGTCATAAGTGTCCTTATGAACAACAGCCTTTTTCTTGACTTCCTCCTCTCTTGCAAGTACACGTTCTAGATTTCTCAAGTTCATGATCTCTGGAAACATAGACAACATTAAGACAAAAAGAAATCAAATAGGCACAACAAATGTTTGCATACGGTAAAAAGGAAGCACATCAGACCTGTTTCAGCTGCTTCCAAAAGCATCTCTTCTTGCGTCATTCGCTTTTCTTCTCCCTCCTTTTTCTTCTTAATAATTGGCTGGAACCGTTTGGAAGAGGAAAACAAAATAGTCAAGAAAAGTCCCAAAAGGGCATATAGGCTGACAATGTAGCCTAAGAACAACAAGATTCTGATGCACTTGCAACTATCTGTTACAATGAAGGTGTGAAGAGCTTGCTTATAGATGGATACATACTTTTGCTGTCGCTTCTTTTTCAGCACGTATGGCTTCCCTTTCAGCTTGCCTGACCATGACAGATGTTCTGGTTGATTTCCTGATAATCTTCTCAGTCTCGAATTCATCAGTAGCATCTGCTTGTCTGGATGGACTTGGCTTATCAGTAGACTTTTCAGTTTTTGCATCATCTTCTAGTTTCGGGGTCACCTTCTTCTTCTTGACATTGGTCTTTCTCAAAGTCTTGCCAGGGAATACTAGCCGCTTTTTGATAGGTAATCTGGGACATGAGAATGGAATTGATAACGAGTTTATATACATGACAACAATGCAGCATAACATGGTTGTTATCAACTAATATACCTCTCTTGTACTTCCTTTTCTGGATCATCATCAGGTTCTGATTCCTGTAGACAATGCAGAAAAGTTGGAGAATCCAGACAGAGGCAGGGAATAACAAGCACAAGAGAGGTCAGTGTTGAGATGTTACAACTAGACTTGAAGAAACAAAGGGAAGAAGTAACTGAACTGAATAGAAGCTAAGGCAAGTAGGATGGATGGAAGGAGGATCTCACATCTTCACCGAAATCACTGTCGAATTCGTCGCCTGCATCCTGCTCTTCCTCGTAGTTGTCATCGTGTTCTTCCTGCAAGGGAAAGATGGATCAAAAAGTAGGGGAGTGCATGCAGATCGAAGGAGAAGAGCCTAAGCCGTAAGAGAAGGAAGGAAGGAATGGAAGAAAGAAACGTACGTCCTTGAGGGCGTCTTGATTCCAGAAAGCCTCATCCTGCTCAACCTCGTCCTCGAGGAGCTTGGTTATCCTGCACGATTCATCGAGAATCACATCCGACTGGAGGGGACCAGGAGAAGAGGAGGAGGAAGAGCAGGGAGGAGGATGGAAGCTGACCTCTTGCCTCGGGTGGCGCGGGAGGCGCGGTCGAGTAGGACGGGAGGCTCGTCGTCGCCGGCGTCGACGTCCATGGCGGCGGCGGCGGCGGTGGATGAGGGAGAGGGCCGTGCCGGGCCGGGGAAAGAAGACAGAAAGAACAGCCACCGTCAGATGATGTTATGCTTATAGGCCCAAGCACTGTTGGGCTGGGCTGCTCTCCCGTGGGCCAGTGATGGACGTGTAGTAGTAACTCGATTTTATCTTAAATTCCCTCAAAAAAGAAAAGAGATTATCTTAATATTATTTGAGCCCTTCATCTTAAATCTGATGGCCCGCGATGGATTATTGTAAGAGGAGGATAAGCGAGTGATCCAAGGCCACTCGATCGCTCGTCGAAAGCTCTTCCCTCCAAAGGTGGGTGCCTGCCTGGCCTGATCGATCTCTTAGTCTTGTTCACTAGTTCTAGTTGATAGAAGAAGAAGATGGATCGAGTCGCCGCCATGACGCGCCCCTGCGGTAATGTGTTTGGTTGCAGGAGCTCGTCGTCGTCTTTGAAGAAGCAGCGGTTGAAGACGACGACGAAGAAGACGAATCTCACCTGCTGTGCCGCCGTGCAAGACTACGTAACGGTGTCGGACTCGGAGCTTGCGGGGCGCGGGTTCGCGGTGCGGCGGACGGTGGAGGGCCTGGACGTGGGGGCCCTGAACGAGGTGTTCGCGCGCGTGGGTTTCCCGCGGCGGCAGGAGGAGCGGCTGCGTCGCGCGCTGGAGCACAGCCGGGTGGTGTGGCTGTCGGAGGGGAAGGAGAATCAGAAGCCGGTGGCGTTCGCTCGCGCTGCCGGTGACGGCGTGTTCAACGCGGTGGTGTGGGACGTGGTGGTGGAGCCATCGTGCCAGGGCCTGGGCCTGGGCCGGGCCGTCATGGAGCGCCTCGTCCACGACCTCCGCCGCGACGGCGTCTCCAACATCGTGCTCTACGCCGAGCCGCGCGTCGTGGGCTTCTACCGCCTCCTCGATTTCGCCATGGACCCCGACGGCATCAGGGGCATGGCGTACTACCGCAGCGCCAACTCCAATTCCTCCAGGCCATCACCAACAGACTAGCTAATAGTGTTCCTCCTTCCATGTTTGTTAATTTAAATGATGTTTTCTCCCCTGCACTAGCTACTAGCGATTACTCGAGGAAGGAAGCACCATTGTTGTTGTAGTATATCTTTTAGAGGAGGAGGATGATGAATACATATGCTAGTGCACACTTGAACTAACATGTGATCTTAATCACATGATAACACTGTGACTAGTTGACTTGACAATTCACATGACACCACAGCAGCTCAACACACACAACTGAGAAACAAAATTCAGAACAGAGCAAAGAAGCAGAGTAGGAGAAAGTGGAATTAATGCACGCGGAGGGAGAGCAAGCAATCCAAGCGGAATACACACAATTCATCAAGCTCGCTTTCTGCGGATGGCGCATGCGGCCATGAGGATGAGGACGGCGAAGACAACGACGGCGAGGAAGGAGGCCACGACGGCGCCGCTGGTGCGCTGGCAGAAGCCGTGGAACTGCATGCAGATGGGCACCCAGTTGGCGCGCTGATTCCCCCAGTGCGCCACGTACACGATGGCCGCCGCCGCCGCGCCGCCCGCCGTCAGCAGCAGCATCATCACCACGTCGCAGGCCAGCAGGAAGAGCCGAACCAAGTTGGATGGGCGGAGGATGCCCATGGCGGACAAGGGCAGCGACAGCACCAGGTACCCCGCGGCGATGGCGTTGGCCACCATGAAGAAGGTGAAGGCCGGGAAGTCGTCGAACCTGGCGTGGAACTGGAAGAACTGCGTGAACACCGACAGCCTCTCGTCGGAAGTCCCCGTCGAGATGGCGGCCGCCAGCGTCGGCCCCAACGCCGCCACCCTCAGCACAAAGTCGATCACGGCCAGGCACCGCCGGAACCCCTCGGCGCCGGAGCGCAGAAGCAGAGGGAGCCCACCCCCGGCGGCCTTGCGCGGCGCCGATGCGCTTGTGCCGGCTGCATAAGCGGGAGCGGTGGCGGGCTCGCCGGCGCTCATGTTTCTTTTCCTGCACTCCTGCTGCTGTGCTCAATTACTACTAGTAGTAGTAATTGGTGTTTCTGCGTTGCATGGAATGCACATCTAGTCAGTATGCGAGCAATATATATACCCATAAACGCAGCGGAGCAGTTTGATCACCTTTCTGTTTATCCTGCCTCTGCCTTGTGGATCGGATGATCATGGTGGTGCTGGTGCTCGCCTGGTTTGACGACGGCCATTTCTTTCAGGAGGGAGTGGGTTGCTCTTGCTCACCCTGCCCCTTGCTGATTGCCTTCTTTCCAACTGCTTTGCCTTTTGCAGCTCCATGAATCCATCCTATCAACAAGAGCACTTGAAGTGGACACTTCATCTCGAAACCAAAACCATATCCTGCGCTGCAACATAACAACACACAAGATCTCCATCTCCAATTTCAGGATTCAAATGGTCTTTTCTTTCCGTACTGGAACCCCATAAAAGAAACTGCAAATTCTCTTTTTGAGACAAAAATTAATCCCCACAGCAGCAAACCTGCATGAACTGTTTTTCTTTTGGCACATATCATATAGGAGTACTTCGAAACTTCATTCTGGATGGAGCAGCTTCATTTTCTTTTTCTTTTTTCTTTTTTTTTGAAAAAATCAATTATCACCCAATGATCCGGCTCATGTAGCGCCATAACAGCTTCTATAGTAATATACAACAGCAATGTTACATTTTTGAAAGATCAGAACACATGATTCATCGCAGAATGCGGGACAAGTGACACTACATAACCAATTCATCACACAAGCACAAAGACAGCAAAAAGATAAGTACAGCAAGTGATCCGATACATCCACAAAGCAAAGCGACAGAAAAAAGCTAAGCACAACAAAGTGCAAGTCCCCACCGCGTTTGTTGCTCAGGTACCTCAAACACAATCCATATACTGTACATGCTCATCTCAGTTTTTACAAATCATCTCTCCTATCATTTCAGCAACAAAAACCCAGCTCCCTCTTACGGAATGCCAAACTGCAAATCTTTTTGCTTAAGAGCATCTTTTCCGGCTTGCGAAGCTGAAGTGCTGAACACAGCATGCATCATTCCAAGGTATCAAGCTCTGAATGTGGCACACTAAGTGTGGTGTCATTCATGATCTGCATGATGGTAGGGAAAGGCCTCCACAGAACGCGGCAATGATCAAGTACAGTACAAGTACTATGGCCACTGTCAACACAGCTCTGCAACAAAAAGGCACGATGAGAACTGCATTACAAGCTGCCAAATATCTCAAACCTTGAAACCAAGCAATTCATTCGGAAAAATAAAGTTTCGGTGTGAACAAAAGAACTAGTTATTAGATGCACCAGCAGGTAACTAATGCAACCTAGATTTACTGCTGAGGACACAGATTTTTCCTTTTTGTCAGACAATATCGTGAGTTAACAAACATGCCATCCCAACTTGAAATTTCATACCACTCATGTACAACTTACCGTTGTGGCAGTGCTCTTTTTAACAAAGACATATAACTTCACCACTTGGGAAGATCAGAGTCGTTTTGCTTTTTTGTCCACATAAATTTGATCAAGAAATAGCCAAACTGAGCAGGAGAATATGGAGGAGTAAAAACTGGCAGGACAAGAGAACCTTAGGAAAAAAGCACGGAACCAGCGCCACTGGTAATTTATCAAGAAGGGGCATATAACAATGCAAGGCTGTTAGGACAGGGCTACTCAAGTGCTCTAAAATTGCACAATTTCATTATCAGGCTTACGTTAGCAAACGTATGTATGGCTGATCCGTAATTGACTGCTATTCCAAAATGCACAAACAAGAGAAGGATAGCAATGAGTTGACTGATTTCTTCTTCTTCTAGAAAGTAATGAATAAGCATATGCTCTGCTCACTGGCCAACAAAGAGAAACACAAACAAGCAAATGATGAGTAGAAAAGACTGAAATTAAGCGCTTACAGAAGCTTGGCGTTCTTCATCCAGAGGGCTCTGCGGAGCCTCTTAGACTGCTTGCGGAAGTGGAAAGCGCTGTCTTGCATGGTGGAGGTCTTGTCCACAAGAAGCGAGATGCGGTCGCCTCTGTCCAGGATTTTCTCGATGTTGTCAACCATGACAGTGTGAATCTGCAAGAGAAGTGTTGGAAAGAAAGCATGAACAACATTATTGAGGTTGATGAAGCAATAAATACACTGTGTGTGGTACTTGCCTCGCTGACTTCTCCGCGGAGACGGTTGAGTGTGTCGGCGCTGGGGTTGCTGGAGAAGAACTCCATCTGCTGATGGAGCACCCTGGAGAATTCATCGTTCATGGCGTAAGCCAGCGCGGAATGGGCAACCCTTCCATAATTCTTCATGAACCTCATCTGGATGTCCTCCAGGTAGAGAAAGGGGATCCTTCCTGCATCATCATTCATGAGTTTGAGTTGGGTCCGTAAGTAACCTTTGTATAGTTCCTTCCTGCATCATCAGGAGTTTGAGAAAGGGGAATGAACGAATGGAGAAGAGTGTCTGTCTGCTTACTTCCGAAGGTGTCGTTGGCCATGCAGAGGAAGGTGATTCCTGCGTCGGCGCGGAGGACGTGGAAGATGTAGCGGTCCTGCGCGAAGCAGAGCCGCGACTCCGCATCCGGCGGCAGCTTCTCCAGGATGCGGCGGGCCACGGCGCCGGCGTTGCCGGAGACGGCGGCGAACTCGGCCAGCACCACGGTGCCGCGCGCCACCAGCGCGTACACGATCGCCATGGATGCCCCAACCCAACCCAACCTTGGATGGATTGATTGATTCCTGGGAAATTGGGTGAGATCGGATCTCGGATTGGGGGGGATTTGCAGACTTTTTGTTTTTTTGAGAAAGAGAGAGACAGAGCGATTTGATTTGTAGTAACTGTCTGCGAACAGCCGCTTGCAATTCCGGCTCCGCGGTGGGCCGTGGACTCACTCGACCGTGTCTCTTTGCAACTTGGACTGGCCTTCTTTTCTTTGAACTCTTTCCTTCTGCTACAAATTAGAAGGCCGGTGATTCTCAAAAAAAAAAAAAAAAATTAGAAGGCCGGTTCTAAAAAAAAAAAATTAAACGTCCTAGTGTTTTCTTTTCATTTTCTTGTATTAAAATTAAAAATAGTTTGTCGTCTCAAACATATATGGGATTGGACAAGACCATATAGTTTTTGAATTGAATCATCAATTTCCATGGAAAATAGTTTTTGCTTGCTCGGTGCCCAGTTAATTATATAGCTGATACATAGTATGGGATACATCAGGGAATTAATTAGCCGCTAGCTACTATGTTAATTATGAGTGCCGCTGCTTCTTGTGCTTCATCATCATGTGGCGCACTTTGTCGCGCACGCGCTTGTCATTTTGGGCCCTGTTTGCGAGGTCGTGGGCGGTGAAGGGCGGGGGCATCGCGCAGGGCTCGTAGTCGGCGACGTAGCGCTCCCTGGACTGCATCATGAAATCGAATTCTCTTGTTTCCGGCGGGCGGGCGCGGGCGGGGCAGGCGAGGGCCTCGGGGCAGAGCTCGACGGCGTTTTCCGGCACGGTGGGCTTGTAGCGGAGCAGGGAGGCGTACTGGGTGAGCAGGTGCAGCATGTAGTCGTAGACGTAGTCCATGGAGAGGTCGTCGCGGGCGAAGGAGCTGCCTTGCTGGGCCATCCTTTGCGCGGCCTGCGGGTGGGCGTTGCCCCAGTCGACGGCGAAGTCGATGGCCGGGCACATCATGTCTTGGTTGGGATCGATGGGCCAGTAGTGGTAGCCGGCGACGAGGCCCCTGGAGAAGAAGTCCTGGTAGGGGGTGCGGACGAGCAGGACGGGGGAGTCGCAGGCCAGGATGTACTTCTCGCTGACGGACCAGGATCTCCCCTGCACGAAGATCTTGTACCTGTAGCGGCACTGCTTGGCGAGGTTGGAGTCGCGGAAGCCGGCGCGGATGGCGGCGTCCCAGTCCTGCCGGAACACCCGAGCTTTTGTAGTTGATGACGAGGCGTTGCAGGTTAGGAGTTGTCCGCGGGCGGGGGACACGTAGGGGTTGCCCTTCCAGAAGGCGTAGGGCTCCCTGTCCGGCCACGGCAGGCGGCGCGTCTCGGCCGCCATCTCCTCCAGCAGCGGCGCCCAGGGCCGGATGTTCACCTCGGGCCAGCCCCAGAAAGACCAGTCGGGGAACACGATGTCCAGGCTCTCGTCGTCCTTGCAGTACCGGAACAGCGGCGGAGGAGGCTCAGAATCTGCAGCAAAGACCTCCGGCATGTCCTCGCAGTTGAACATGAGGTCCAGGTCGGGGACGCGGCCGGGGTAGCGCGCCAGCAGCTGCGCGATGCCCCACTGCGTGAAGCTGTCCCGCGTCTGGAACACGCGGTGGTACGTCTCCACGTACGCCCGCCCGCCGACGACCACCAGCCGGAACGCCGCCTTGTGTCGGGCGCTCTCCACCGCCTCCCGCGTGATGCCCCCTCTCTCGCGCCACGGATCCAGGTCAGAGTGGATGTACCGGAAGTAATCGGGGCACTCCTGTACACCACTTTGAGTTTGGGAGGAGGATGCTGGTGACGGCGCCGGGGATGGAATCTGCAGGGGACGCCGCCGGCATGCATTAGTTGTCGTTTCGTTGCCGCCGCAGCTGAAGGGTATGGGCACTAATCTGAGGTTGCCTGCTGACGCCGCGTGGTGAGGTCGACGCCGTCCTCCCTCTCTGCTCTGCACTAGTCCATTGTTACTCCTCCCGAGCTGCAGGAACGACTGCAATGAATCAACCAAAAACCATTCATTCAGAGTGAGACCACTTCATTCGTTGAGACTTTCTTCATTTTATATATTAAATAAAGTATACTGGAACTGACTTCATCAAACAAAAAACAAGAAAGAAACAAAATGTATGCATTTTTGTTTGTCAAAACCATGGATGGACTTATTTGCTTCCAAAGTCCAAAGTGGGTATCTCAATTTCCATGGGCCGGCCGCCCGGATGCATGATGGACCTTAATTTCCAAGCTAGCAGCTACTTTCAACGTACCTACCCGTACGCCGTATGCGGCGGATCCATCACAACTAGTACTTGAACGGAACTTCCACCGAAAAAAAAAAATACTTGAACGAAACGACCACAGCTAATTCGACTCGTAGCTCCATCGCATCCACTTTGTCAACAGAATAAAGCGCCTTTTCTCTCTCGTGATGAGATCGATGAGCACCAACGTCAGTGCCACCCCTCCCTTTCAATTCCCGGCCTTCTTCTTTTTCAATTGTTCGGTTCCGTCACTGAAACCGATCGATCCATCCACTGAATTGTTGTCTTCACTAACAAGTCCACTTTTTCATACACACAGCAGGTCCGTGGGCGGAATAGTAGCTAATTAAGCTTCACAAGGAGTACACTATATATTGGATTGTTCGAGGCGCAAAATTAAGCAAGACTAGAGGTATTTGCTTCGATCTTGCTAGGTTCAAGTCAACGTTGCAAAAATTAAGTAGCTAGGAAAGGTTGAATGCTGTTAATTAATAAGTAGTAAGTCCACCCGGCCCGTCATGAACGGCAGCCTGGCTGTCTTTCGTTTGGCTTTGTCCATCTCGATGGACATGTTACACTTTCTTTTTCCTCAATTGCCATACGAAACTGGACACATCGACGCGACCTAGTATGTTGTGTGCGCTTGATTCCCCTACCTCTCTCTCTCTCTCTCTCGCCTTTTGTCTTCTTCTTTTTTCAGAATCGTTGGCTAGGGAATTTGGCATCCATGTGTGTGCAGACCGCAGAGCATATGAAAGCTGAATATATATACCTCAGACCATGGATTAATTATTGTACAGTGATCGATCGAGAGGGATATATAGATCAACATGCATAGTACTGCTATAGCTATAGGTAGCTGATGATCTGAATTAGAAGCTAGATGTGGTACTCATATCCATGCAGACTAGCTATAGGCTGACCGATCGAGAATTTGGCATCTTATTTCATATGTATGTACTCCATTTGTGTAACTATAATTCATTCCCGCAAAAAAAAAAGTCATATTTATTTACATACCGACGATGAGTAGTCGAGGTGAGCCCACCAGGTGGTTGTGGTGGCGACGAGCACGGCCAGGACGACGAGGCCGCCGATGACCAGCCCCACGCCCCTCGTCGCCGGCAACCTCCACCACCGCGCCGCCCATCTGCTGCTTGAGCTTGCTTCCGTCGTCGTTTGATCATGAGGAGCAGAATTAGAGAGCTGAACCTGCACCGTATCCAGCTTCAGTACTTGATCCTCCTCCTCCTCCTCCTCCTTGGCCGGTGGTACCAGCGCCGCCCCCTCGTCGTCGTCGCCGTGCCTCCATCGCCATGGCCGGCAAGCCAAGGACAAGAACCCTCGTGGATCGCCCATGCTGATTATCAACCTGCAGGTCGATCTGCCCTGCTGAAAAACGATGAAGCTACACCTTGCACCTGCCTGCTGCTTGCGTCCACAGGGTCCCCCTCTCCTGTATATATACACACAATACAGCAGCAGCTGCCTTCTGCTTTGCTGTTTCGTTGACCAACAAGTCAAGTACTAGAACATGCGGATCGAAGAAAAAGATATAAAAAGGCGAGCATATCAGTCGTTCCTCTACCTATCTCGGTGATACTGACCATCGCACATCATACATAATAATAGAAAAATCAATCTAAAATAAATGCCATGGATAGAAATAATTACTTTATCTTTTATGGAAACAATTACTTTCCAAAATACATTGCTCCACTTTCCAAAATACCTATGGAAATAATTGTTAGCAAGGTAGAGTGCTACAGATGGAAATAATTACTTCATCTTTTTATGGAAACAAACAATTACTTTCCAAAATACTTATGGTGCAGTATTGCACCCTTTTGCCTCGAGATCTACTCAACGGTTCACGGTTATTTGGGACTACCGTAGCGGGAGCCTAATAAGATCAAGATGTATCCATTACGCTACCTACATACTTTTTGCTGAACTACGTGACACGTTATAGAGAAGAAAAGCTACCTACATAGGATGTCATCACAAAATATACATAGGTTAAACTGAACAATTAATCATCATATTCTTGTCGTCAGCTCTCAACAAGTGACGTCCGGAGAAATACTAGGCTGGCTAGCTAGTCCAATGCACTCCACTCGTTCACATGCTAAGGGTATGCTCCAAAACTGCTTCTACTACTTACCAATACTGATTTTTATGATTTTTTTAAGAAAAAAATCGTTGTACCGATACTGATATGTCAATCCAGAGAGGTGTACATGTGAAGGACCAAATGTCTTTCTTTCTTTCGAGTCATTATTTTTTTTCTTCTTTCTTCTTCTTTCTTCCTGGTGGATAAGGACTACCGTATATATATCATTTAAAAGTGCAACCTCTACAAATCATTAGCTTCTATTTCTCTCAATTCTCATGGTGCCACATCATCTTTTTTGTTTCCACCATCTGGTCGTGACCTTTGGATCCCATCTAGCCGTTCGTATCAACTCATTCCATCCCCACCTCAAGAGGCAACACCAGCCAACTTAACAGACAGGCTCCACTCTCATTAGCACCATTATGGTTAGCATTACTCTCTATTATCACCAACCATGCATGTTATATAAATCACTACCAACTGATATATGATGGCTTCAGTTTCGACAGCTCCACTCTCATTAGCACCATTATGGCTAGCATTGCTCTCTAGCTATTATCACCAACCATGCACGTTATATCCATTCGTTACCTTCTTTGTGTGACATAACTCACTAATTGTTGACCCGAAAATCACACACAAACGCCCTGGAAGATCTGCTTAACTTCAATGCAGGACCAAGTCTTGTACGCCGTGCGAATTCCGAAGCGTGCCAGTCAGTTTTTCTGAAAACTAACAAAAGGACAAGAGAGTCAAATTCTTTTGGTCACCGGCCCGGGAAACAGGCTGATGTATAGCCGACACTCAGATGTCGCTGAAACAGTTGATGATATAAACAAAGGCAAATAAAGCAATCGACTGTAACTATCGGCTATGTCCTATCGGCTTCTTATCATCGGCTATTGTATAGTAGAAGAAAATAAGAGAAACAGATCTAATAAATCACAGCAGATTATCGGCTAGATCTAGATATTTAAACAAACACTTTGTAAACCAGCCAAACAGTGCAATGATGAATAAAAAGATTTAAAACAAAGATCTGTGTGATAACTAATCGGCTAAACACTCCTATCAGACCCTAAACCGATTCATCGGCCAAATCGCGTCACAGATTTACTTCAATAAAACCCGTAGGATCGGACTTAACCGAGACAGCAATAAGGTTCTACTGAAAATAAATAGGTGGAAGATTGGCTAACAAACAAGTCCAAAGTGATTATGATATCTAATCGGCTAAACGTCCCGATCAAACCCTGAATCAACCTATCGGCCAAGCCGCGTCACATAACTATTCCAATAGAACCCGTAGGATCGGACTTAACCGAGACAGCAATAAGGTTCTATCGGAAAGAATTAGGTGGAAGACCAGTTGATAAATCAATCCAGAATGACTCGAATATATTTAATCTATTTATATTATGTTCATCGGACAAGCGTTGCGTAGGATCGGACCTAACCGAGACAGCAATAACAACGCCGATCTTGCTAACAGTTCTAAATAGATCTAATATACCGGATAACTTGTAATTAACCTGATAACACTAGCAGATTCGATCAACCCAATGCAGTGAGATAATTCGATCAAAGCATCAGACGAGAAGGTTACTAGATAATCAAGAGAATTACCGTGTGGTGACGAATTCCCTGCCCTAGCGGAGATCGTGCCGATGCAGCCCGCTCGAACAAGAAACCCGTCGGAAAAACAGGTTGGCGATGCGCCGAGAGTTGTATTGAATTATGTATTATTCTGATTACAAGCATCTGGGTTTATATTTATACACCCAAGGCAACCGACTTGGAAACAAACACGACTCCTCCTAACTTTCGTCCCAAGAAAATAATTTATTCCTATCTTAACTAATTCATTGATCGCAACAACCAAAATCTTCTCTTGCTCCGGTCAACGCGGCGTCTTTTTCCAAACACAATTCCCCCTTGCCTTATCTTTCGCCACGTGTCAAAGGATTTCCAAAATCCGGTGTCAACACTAATTTAATATTTCTATAAATTACTACCAACTGATATACGATGGCTTCAGTTTCTTTCCTTTATTCCTACATGAAACTTATGAATAAAACAGTCCGCTGAATTAGCAGTTTTTTCCTCTTGCAACTGATGGGATTATGGTCAATCAAGACCACAATTAACTTTAATGGATTCATATAGATTTTTTCTTCAGTAACATCTGTAATGCTTCATATAGATTTCTCCTCCTCCCGATGAGTGAGGCACACAAACCATCCCCCTATTCTCACCATGCACCGATCTGCATCATGCAGCAGCGGCAATTGTTTAAACTTTAATAGTCCCATCATCCTAATGCATGGAAGAAATCATAGGATTGTTGAAGGGTCTGCTTATTTTTGTTCTTATCATCCCAAATTTCTGTGTTGTATACCGATAACCTACTTGGTGTTTTCTAAGTCATGTTTTCTGAGCGTAAGTGTGTGTCCTGATCTATGTCTTTATTTTACTTTACACAACAGTCCTAACTCTTGGATTTCTTTAATTTGTTATCCCCTCTGACATTGGTTAATGTGTTGTTACATATTTTCTCATGCAGGAGATCTAGAATGACACGATCAATTCTATGCCAAGTCCAGTAACCAAATTATTTACTTTGCAGGTTTGCAGAGATTTGTTTTAATTTTGTGCACACTTATCACATTTGGACGCCAACATTTCTATCCGATTTCATTTTTTTAGACGAATAGAAGATTATGCATGCTCACAAGTTGCAGAGATTTCTTTAAATTTTGTTTTAGTTTTTGCGCATGTGTGATCAGTGCCAAATATTTTTTGTGTGTGTGGGGGGGGGGGGGGGGGGGGGGTGATGAGGCTCATAGTAGGTACTTTTTATGTTATTTTAAAATGTTAGTTCTTCACTTATTTATTCAAAAGTTTACTATTTTTTATGATATATTCTATCTGATTAATATGGAAATTTCTAGCATTAAAGAAGTATTTAAAAAATAGTACAATAATAGATGGGAGAACTAACCATTCAAATATGTGTGCATGCAACGACTGCTATATATATATAACATCGTGTTAGTAAAATACATAGACCATTTACATGCATCTTAAGCAAATTTGTCAGTGATGGTGATTGGTGCATATCTTCTAGTTGGACACAAATCATCCACATTCAACTGCAATATGGCCCAGCAGGCCTTTGCAAAAAGGCCTCTTTAACAGAACGGGTCATCTGTGCCGGTTTTTGTTCAATGATTGATCAAGCCTGCTAGCTGTCTTTGCATTTGGAGCCATAGAGAGATTCCTTTTTCCTGATGTTGTATGGGGCAGACCCTTTTGTCTAGAATCAAAATTATATATCCATGTTAAAAATTGGAGCAATGTCTTCCCAGATCTTCTGCCATGACCATTTCGGAGGTACTCCAGAATTAAGATCCCATCCCATAACGTACACATGATGCCTTGAGCGCTTTTCGAGCATGATCAATTGGGGACAATAAGTTGTGCCTTGAGTTCTTGGGCGGTGCCCTTTAAAAGTTTCGGTACATCAGATTTTGTTTTGAAGCTCTAGCTAGCGGAAGTATAAACTGCGTGACTTGCTTGTGCGATTTTGATTATGGATTGCCTTCCAACCAAAATAAATGCTCAAATTTTTGGAGTGGAAACTTGAAAGGAAGGCCTCAATATATACTAGAGCTCTTCTCCAAGTTGGGCTCGATCGATATTCTTTTTATCTGTTTGGGACTGGGATTCTTTTGGCTGCATGTGTTCATAGGCCGTTGGTTGCATGATCGAACGGTGCAAATAATCGGCCACGTACGCGTAGCTGTCAGCTGCCTTCTTGTATAGGGCGCCTGATGGAGCCTTGGGCCGAGAGATAATGGACCAGCACCTCCGCCACCGCTTGTTTTGAATGAAGATCATATCAGTGTCGTTTTCTGTAAGAAAGAAAAAAAAAACAAGGTACACCTTTATTAGTCAGCTGCTTGGATAGTAATGCATGTATCATCATCAGTCCATCGATCTGTGTACGAATTGAAGGTGAAGCGTGACTTGCACATACATGAAAGCACTCGATCCTACTAAATAAAGCTAGCAGCAGGAATTCGAGAACCACACGCTGCCCGTCCAATCACACGTTGCCACACACGCGCAAAGGTTTACAATGATCCAGTTTATTTTCATCCTCCATGTCAATTAGTTTTAAATTTTTGTGAAAAAAATTAATTGAATGTTCTCTCTATTTTTTAATTATAACAGGGAGATGGCTTCATATATACAGAACAGACAACTTACATCTATATTGTTCTTGGCAAACATATGCAAGTTTTTTCTGACATAAGAAATACCATCTCTGACATATAAATAAAACACTCGATCGGAAGAAATAGTGGAAGCAGGGAAAGCAATAAGAAGAAAAGGCTGAGGAGTAAGCAGCTGGGTAGTTACTAGTTGCGCGCCCCGTGATTGCGGTGGCCGGAGCAACCACGTCCATATGCATGTAACCGCCGCGCGCGCATTCTTTCTTTCTTTCTTGTGTTTCAGTCTCCTCGATCGATCTGGTACGAATTAAGACGATGGACATGAAGAAGGGGTCGTCCACGAACACGAAGGCGCTCACGGCGGTGGTGCACGTCCTGGCCGCGGCCGCCGTCGTGCTGGTGCTGGTCTGGTGCGTCCACTTCCGCGGCGGCCTCGCCCTCCGCTCCACCAACAAGCAGCTCATCTTCAACGCCCACCCCGTGCTCATGCTCTCCGGCCTCGTCGTCCTCGCCGGCGAAGCCATCCTCTGCTACCGCTCCCTCCCCGTCAGCCGCGACGCCCGGAAGAAGGCGCACCTGGCGCTGCACGCCGCGGGCCTCGCCGCCGGCGTCCTCGGCGTCTACGCCGTCTTCAAGTTCCACGTGGAGAGCGGCCGGCATCCCCAACCTCTACTCGCTCCATTCCTGGATCGGCATCGCCACCGTCTCCCTCTACGCGCTCCAGTGGCTCGCCGGCTTCCTCGCCTTCTTCTTCCCCGGCGCGTCCCCGGCCACCCGCCGCGCCGCCGTGCCGTGGCACGCCCTCCTCGGCCTCCTCGTCTTCGCCCTCGCCGTCGGCACCGCGCAGCTGGGATTCCTCGAGAAGCTCACCTTCCTGCAGGGCCCGCCCCTGCGCCTGCCCAAGTACGGACCAGAGGCGCTGCTCATCAACTTCACCGCCGTCGTCGTGCTCCTCCTCGGCGTCGCCGTCGTGCTCGCCACCGTCACCATCGACGCCACCCGGTACAACACCATCATATGAAAAATGAAATGATCCACCGAGATCCACTCGGAGCTTTAATTATCGATCTGGTAAAGAGCAAGAAAGATTTCACCAAATTATGGTTTGCACTAATATTTCGAAAAAAAAAAATTATGGTTTGCACTATGTGTATATTGGCGTGAGTTTGAGGACTTTATTTAAATACCGTACAAATTTACTCAAGATGCATGTAAATGGTCTATGTATTTTACTAACACTAATGTTATATATAATATATATAGCAGTCGTTGCATGCACACATATTTGAATTGTATGGGCAATCTCAATGGGAGGTTTCATATCACGGTTAAATGTTGAGTTTGAGCACGGCGCAAAACTATATTTGTTTCTTCTGCGTACCATTTGATTTCTATCAACACCGAAAATTCTCTCGAAAAGAAAAAAGAGAGAAAAAAAAAAGAATTCTCTTACGGCAGTCCAATTTTCTGTAATCAATGCCTGGAGGCGTATTCCTGTGGAGGCGTATCAAGCAGACGAATTCCATTTCGACCCTGTTCCTGAAAAAGAGATAAACGCAAATAAATTCGAAATCCTGTTCCGTTGGGCTCTCTCTGCTCTCGCCTTCTTCTCCGTCTCCGGCGGCCGGCGGCGGCGATGGGGGTGAAGAACCTCTGGGACATCCTCGACTCCTGCAAGAAGAAGCTCCCGCTGCAGCACCTCCAGTGAGATGAGATTTCCCTTTCTTTCTTGCTCCCGCCCCAATGGAGATCCGCCCCCGCTGACCGCGATTCCTCTCCTCTCCTCTCCTCTCCTCTCCTCTCCTCTCCTCTCCTGCCCGCTCGCCAGGAACAAGAAGGTGTGCGTGGACCTGTCCTGCTGGCTCGTACAGCTCTGCAGCGCCAACCGCTCCCCGGCCTTCCTCAAGGACAAGGTCTACCTCAAGAACCTCTTCCACCGCATCCGCGCCCTCCTCGGCCTCAACTGCAGCCTCGTCTTCGTCACAGGTCCCGCTTCTTTGCGTCTTTTCTCCAAATCTAAACCTATCTATCTTTTTTTTTGTTATTATAAAGAAGGACTGGACTGCGTTTCTTTATTTGCTCTCAGATGGCGCAATACCTTCAGTCAAATTGGCTACCTACAGGCGTCGCCTGGGATCAACTGCCGAGGTCGGTGCTGCTTTGTCTCCACAACTGCTTCCTCGACCCCGGTCATCTGAATTCAGTTGTTTGTTTCAATGCGCTCCAGGCTGCTCGAGAGGAGGCCAATTTACAGCCCTTGACTTCATTGCGTCGCAACAAGAGTTCGGAATTCTCGCGCATGATTAAGGAGGCCAAGCATCTAGGGATGACCCTGGGCATCCCTTGCTTAGATGGGTACTTCTCTCTGCTGCACTCGATTTCCATCAAGTGTAACGTTAAACATTAAACGTCAGTATACCTCAGTATCGGAATGTGTTGGCTGTTTCTTTAACCATTGATGCGTCCCTCAACAGAGTGGAAGAAGCAGAAGCACAGTGCGCATTGCTGAACTTAGCCTCCTTGTGTGTAAGTACACCTACCGTGTCATGATCCTAATCACTATATAATTGTCCCTTATGTGCTCTTTATGCTATTTCAGGATGGCTGTTTTACGTCAGATTCAGATGCATTCCTTTTTGGCGCTAGGACAGTTTATAGAGATGTTTTTATAGGTACAGCTCTTTGGCCAGGCTTGTTGTTCCATTTCATTTAATTATGCTAAGGAAATCTTGTACTTCATTTGCTGCCCCTTTTTCTGTACTAGCAAGTGCTCTTATTCATGTACCCTAAACAATAGTCTATGGCTTCGAATCAGGAGAGGGCGGTTACGTCATTTGCTACGAAATGGAAGACATAGAGAACAAGCTTGGTTTTGGCAGGAATTCACTGGTATGTTCCATGATTTGTACTGCTTGTGCTGAATCCTATAGGATCTCTTTAAAATGATCATTGCAATGCACCAGCCAAATGTCGTATCTCAGAGATATAGAAGAAACTTAGTCAAATATCCTCCTTGTGTTGCCAGAAAGATCTGGTCTTAGAGATATTCAGCAAATTGATTTTGTTTCCTTTGCCTTTTCTAATTACAATTTCAGAAATAAGTACTTTATCTACCCCATTTTACAAGGCCTGGTTTGATTTCAATTCTATTATATTGTTTATAAGTATAAAAACAGTAGCTCAGTTGGTTAGTGCCTCCAAATGTGAGATCTCCCACCAGGGTTCAAGCCTTGGCGTGCCTAATTTGTGGAATTAAAAAAAAAATTCTCTCTTTGTCTCCCCTTTACTTGTCTGATCTGACCTGTGGTGGGGGGGCCCTCATGTAAGGGATGGGACCAAAGCACGGGTTAAGGCCAGAACTACAGGGGGCACATCTAATAGCTGCTCACACCTTTTAGTGTTGTGCCATATGTGGTTTTTTTTTTTTTTTTGGGGGGGGGGGGGGGGGGGGGGGGGGGTGGGGGTACCTATAAAATTATGATTGTCCGAGTTTGCATTGAAATACGAATCTAATGGTACGGTTTTGGTTTGCTAAACTCATATATCGTTAGCCTAATTGCTGGCCAGTAGTTTCAAAGTAAGTTGTAACTGAACATACGTGTGCGCCTATTAATTGGGACAGGGAGTACTAGTTAGGTTGTAATATCTAATAGAAACTGAATTCCACAATGAACCGACTATTGTTGTTCCTAGTGCAATCTTGCATTTGTTGCTTGGTTTTAGCTGTCGGTTACTACTTGAAATTGCTAATGAGGATTCCTATCTCCCAATGTGCTTGGTCCTACAGTGAATCTTCTATAAATATAAAATCGCCTCCTTTTCTCGAATGCATTGTTTTACATTTTCTATTAAATATTATTTCCTTCTTATTGATATATTATTTTACTGTACCTTCTAAATTCTGGTACAAGAACGCATAAACTTTGATCTGTCCCCAATTTACAGATATCACTTGCTGTACTTCTTGGCAGCGACTATTCTGACGGAGTTCATGGCTTTGGCCCGGTAAGTACCGAAAAGCACAGCATCATCCACCGTTGGATTTGTGACTCTGTAATACTGATTATTAGTATATTTATAACTTACTCCCTCCGTTTCACAATACTTGTGATTCTAGCCTTCAATTTTTTTACCACAATACTTGTGATTCTCACTTGTCAATGCATCATTCGCACTTCCCAATGCATATCTATCTCTATCTCTCTCCTCCTTGCTTTTGTGCACATCATCTTTTTCACCTCTCCTTGTTTCGTGTGCCGAGATCTAGAATCACAGGTATCGTGAAATGGAGGGATTATATAGTAATTCTCCTGCAACTTTTCTTTGTTTTGTTGGATATTTATGGCTCCAGATTTGACCACAAGTGCAAGTGAATCTTATCATTGTCCTTTTTTTTGTAATATTATCTATTATAATTACAGGAATCAGCGTGTCGGCTTGTTAAGTCTGCAGGGGATGATGTCATTCTTGATCAAATTTTATCTGATGGTGTAAAAGCTAGAAGAAAATGCAAAGGAAAAATAGTGGTATTAATGAAGGAAAGGTGGGCGGCATATGCCCAAAAGCAAGTACCTGCGGTAAGCAATCTTCTATAGTTTTCTCTAGCTATTCACACCTTCATACTGCTTTTTCATCACAACATTAGCATAGATAGGGAGTTTCTCAGTCATGTACCATCTGGTTTGTTACGAAGTTGGGATGAGCCAGGATTCTGGTGTTCAATTTCGTGACGTAATAAATGCATATTTGGAGCCAAAATGTCATTCCCCAGATTCAGAAGCTGTGCAGAGGTGAGGAAATTGTGGATAAATCCACTTCTTTATCTGAGGGTCTCTTAACTCTGGTTTCTTGGCTTCAGGTTCAGCTTTCAAGTTTGGCTGCCATCTTTCCTATTCTCTTGGATAACCTGGAGAAAGAACCAGGTTTCAAGTTTGGTGACGATTGTTTATGGTTTGTTGATTTTCTTTCTTTCAGCTTCAGGCATGCAGCCAGCGTCCGTTTCGGTCGGTCACAGCTTCAACAGATATGTGAGGAATATTTTGAGTGGAGTGCTGAGAAGACTGGTATCCTTGAATCCTTAATTGTCATGCCACCACATTTTAGTACATATGAAACCTTTCTGTCTTGATTTCCTTGAATATCTGCGATGAATATATCCTTCCTAAGATAGCTGAGAGAGAACTTCGAAACTTTTCAAATCTTCGCTCCACGTCTTCAGCCCTTGGAATGAACCTTTGCTGAGTGAGGTATTGGCTTTGCTTCGCTGAGTGCATTTCTGAACTGATCATTTTGCATCTTTTTTTCAAGTCTGTGCATCAAATTTGCAGATTCCAGTACTGTGCCCTGTATTGGCGATTGTAAAGCAGCGGAAAGTTCATGGAAGTGAATATTATGAGGTTTCATGGAGAACCTATATGGGTTACAAGTTTCAGTGGTTCGGGGGATCTTATTAGAAGGTAGTTTATGATTTTTATTGTCCCATAGCTGACAAAGTGGGATAGTATTCACTTCTTTATCTCATTATATCCTCTGAGCCATCATGTTCAACTCACTTTTAGAATCAGATCAGTAAGCATGTGCAGAGCATTATTTGTGAATATGACATACATATTCCAACTATGGAAAAGGCATGATGAGCTATATTTGCAGTAGAATCTTGGGAAAGAAAGCATGAAGAAATCCACCTGGGCTGATTTCTATGCTTGCTATGTAGATGTTCTAGGAACTGTTCAGAGGGTAGAGGGAGGGGAAATCAACGTACAAGGGTCTAATTTGCGAGCTGAGTAGATGTGTTCTAGGAGCTGAGTTCCATGTTTCTTTTGATACCGGACACTTCCTCTTAATGAAATAACGCGCTAAGGCGTGTCACTGGACACAGCCTTGCTTGGTGTGATGCTTTAGCTTTCTTAAACTCTTCATTTTGGCTTATATTTACAGTGGGAAAAAGTTTTCCTATCTGACATCCCCTAAATGTGCAACTGCAGTGCATGCCCGGAAAAGATAACTGAATTTTTGGAAAAGAAGGATGACAATAAGAAGCAAAAGAGGAGGGCTAGGCCAAAGAAATCAGGTCAAGCTGCAGTAAAACATGTTGATGCGCAGCTCCAAGAACTGCTGCTCGACATTGAATCTGAAAGTGGTGCATTTCCATCTGCGGTCAATGGGCCTCAGACTGGAGATATAAGCACTATGGTACCAATAAAGGATATTGTTGATCTGTCTTCCCCGTCTCCACCTCTAAGAGCTTGTAAGATTGCGAGATCCAGGAAGTTCAATGCATCGGTCACTATAGCCATGGATGGGATTGACCTGCCGTGCCGAAGTCTGCTGCCTGGAACAATCGGGTCACAAGACAGTGGTGGTACTGTTTTAAGTGACGCACAGTGTTTGACACAGGACAGCGATTCGATCGATCTATCTTCGCCCTTGGCTTCTGCTGAAGTGGAAAGAGGAGCCCTCGCTGACATAAGCAATGTTCCTGAGAAGGGCAGCACGCCGGTTGCTACTTCATGTTACAAGCATGAACCTGGAGAAAATCGCACGGATGTGCAGCTGGAAGCATCACGCTTGTCCAGTCATGGAACCGGGCTGGCTGGTGAAGCTGCTTGCTTATGGAGATGCGACACACAGAATAATGCAGTATCAGAAGCTGAGATGATCGATCTGTCCTCCCCTTCACCAGTTAGAAGTAATAACAATAAGCATGATGCAGATGTAATAGACATTGGCGAATCTGATAATGATCAGTCTCCTGAACACGATAGGAAAGCGAGAGCACTAAGACTGTTTCTAGACAGCATAAGAGACGAGCTGAATTGAACATTAGCGGCAGCGATGTAATTAAATCAATCGTTGTACGTCTTGAGTGTGTCTATCTTTTACATTTCCGCTGAGTCATCTAGTATGAAGGGGTTTTCTTTCTTTTTTTGAGAGAGAGGGGTGGGGGGGGGGGGGGGGGGGGGGGTGGTAACCTCCGGAATAGGCAAAGAGTTCCTGCAGTTCATCATCACAGAAAAGAGTTTATATGGGAAACCGGGCCCAAAAAACCTTATAATTGGACAGTTTGTTAAGTGCAAAACCGACGTAGAACCGCAACTAGATGGAAGCTCTAAACATATCCGAGCTCGTCGCATAAGCAACGAGCTGAAGCTGACCACATCTCTCACACACGATATCCGGATTTTCACCCGAAGAGCTACATAATTCCACGACGACACGCCAAATGGTGCGGCGCCCACCCACCTAACCTGATCACCAAATCATGCGGCGCTCGAAAGATGGTCAATTTCTAGACAACTTTTCTCCAGGGGTCCAAGTAAATAACGAAAGGGTTTAAATTATAAAAATTCCACGACGTCCTTGTCGAGAGAGAGAGATGAGCTTACACACGGAGGAGGTACCACTCAATGACAAACAACAAGCATCATACGAGGGCTGGCATTCCGCACTGAAGATCCTTTTTCAACTTCCTCCAGAAACTTACAACGATGGAGGTGCAAAAGAAAAGTTCCGGCAAGATGCCCCATCACTGTTAGTGACTTGAGTCCCTTGTGACAAGCCACATCGCTGGCATGTCGTCCTAAAGAAAACTGAAAGTTGGAATACGGGCTCAGGTGTTCTAACTGGCAGAGAAGGTGATTACAAATCCAACTATAACAGCAATCAGTAATGCAAAGAGAACAGCTAGCATGTTCAAATTGCCACGTTGCGATCTGCTTGAACCATCATCCTTCTGACTATCCTCCGTGCTGGATCTGGCACGCACACGCGAAGGAGCTCCTGGCACCATATCCCAAAAGGATTCAAATGTGGCAGAAGCCTCTGCACTTTCTGGTTCTAAAATTGAAGAGCTGTCCACAGCTGTTTCCAGTGATATAATCTCCTTGCAGCGCTCCATTGCACACTGCAGAGAAGACGATTTGCGAGAACACTAAGTACGATACTGCACATATTCTAGAGGAAATGAAATAGTGTGGACCGAGATGATAGTGTGTTCATCGAGTTATAGCTAGGAAAAAACATACCTCCGTTGATTCTGATTCTTGCAAGTAATCACAAACATAGGCACTCGCCAACCAAGGTATTAGAACTCTTCTTGGGAACGAGAAACTAAAAGGTTCTCTGTTTGAAGGGGAAAAGAAGAGGAGGTGCAATCAGCTGTAACAGACTTGTTCCACAGTACTAATCAACAGGCCAGACTTCAACAGAATATAGTAGAGAGCTGGCTCGGTTTTAATTCTTTTCAAAGTATGTAAAACTTCTGTACCTCATCTGATGAAAAGTAATTTGAGTGGCCTTCTGAGATGGTAACTTCTCCAAGTCATTAGTGGTAGAGTCACCATCTTCCTCGTCGAGGATGATGTCTAGTCTGCTTCTTAGGCTTTTAATGATGTCCACCTTAATAGGGAGAAGTGCCAAGCAGAGAATCAGCATAGGAAGTCGCTAATTTTCTTTAAACCATTGACGAACATTCAATATCTCAAATGACTAACTAATTTAGCAGTTGAAACTCTATTGAACACTGCCAAGTAAATTTTTTTTTTTTTTGGTCTCCATGAGAATCAACATCACTCAAATAAATAACTTAACAAAACATACACAGTAGAATAAAAAGTTAATCTGTACAACTGCTAAGAAACTAATGTACAATAAGTTTCTTGAGATCCAAACAATGTCACATGCCGACCACTAATGCGTTGAAGAATCACTTCCTTGCTCTTCAAGTTCAATATTAAACTTGGGAGGTTTCAAACAAACGCATATAGGGAGGACAAAGATTAGCCTAACAGAAGCACTTGTGACACAGTAAAAGCCCATCATGAAAAACAACGCTAGGCTCTGTGATAAGGATCATTAATGGAAATAGATGTTCATTCATAAATACCTTTAGGTCAGATATAGCTTCTGAAACAGATTCTTTCGGGCCTAAATAAGCCAAGGCACTAACAGATCCAACAAAGCGAAGAAGCCCAGCAACACCGTCTAAACTGCATTCTTTAGTGCACAAAACAATTTTAGTTCACATAGTTACATTAAGATAAATACATCATCAAACAGCTGGAAGCAGCATAAGCACCTTCAACAGGCACGGCATTCTTGAATGGCACAAGAAAATCGACTCTGTGCGGGCCCTCCGTACTTATGTTCATGTCTTCTGAAAACTAGTTTGACAGTATTTGAGAAATAAGGGATTTTGTGCGAAATGAAAAAGATTAGCACGCTGATGTGTGTGCGTGTGTGTGTTGGTTGTGGGGGAATTCTCTTCTACCAAATAATGGCATGACAGAAACACAAGCACCGTATTTTCAAATATTCATGTGTTAAATTAGTGACCAGTGTCTCTAAGAAGCTCGATATATAAGCATGTTATTTGTGAATCAAATTCAAATAACACATGTTTTTCCTGTCTCGTTACACTGTCATTGAAGAAATTTAATTTTAGTATTCAAAATTTTGAATGCAAATGGTAGATGTTTCTTGCAAAAGGATGATCAATCCTCAGTAATAAAGAGGAAAATGGAACGTTATACAGGGTGCGTTGGACACTCCATTTCAAGAAGATGAAAATTGAACAACGGATCAGCTTCATAAGGTTGATTGTCAAGTTAAGTGAATCTGATTCACCTTACTGTGTATGGAACCAGGTCTATGAAAATCAGACCTGGTTTAAATTGATTGGAATTAACCACAAATAACTTCTATGTGAATGAATATTTCCCCAGCATTGTGGATTGTGACATACCATATCTTCTCAAACTGCAATAAGGCAAAGGATTGTAACTTACCATATCTCCATCAATTAAAGCTCTGGTAGTCTGTACTTCCTCAGTGAGATGATTGATTGCCTCCAAAATAATTTTCTTAAATGGCTCAGCTTGAACATCTGTCAACCTAGGGCAGAATGTGTCGTTAGTAATCGGTCAAACGACAGTTACAAATCTATGACAGAATAATCAACCCATACAAGCTTACATCCATAGTTACTGTGTCTGTGTCATAAATTTTAAAGAGAAAAGAAGTGTCAAAGCAGTTCTGATATAGAAGTACCTTATCTCAAAATTATATGTGCATTTGAAAGTTTGAAGAGAAGCTAATAGTTTGCTGCATTTGAAATCACATGGCCGCAGACTTCCTGATGCAATCCCGCATATACGACAGGCCCATCTGCCACAAGTTAAAATTACAGAACTGTAGTAACTGATGAAGTATTTCCCCAAAAATAAAAGTACAGTTGATAAATAAAAGATTCTGCACACCAATACTCTTTCTTGACATTAACAAATCACATTCCCCAAAAGGAAAATACATAACAAAATCATGGCATTAGATTTACAAAACCTTATAACAGAATTCAGAACTGAGTACCGGAAACAAGTTTATCAAGTGATTTTAGATGAGTCAACAATAGCCAAAGCACTATGTAGGAGAAGCACCTTCGTGGACTGTAAGAGACGTGAATGAGCAGCCTCTCTCCAAAGTCACTGCCATACCAAGCATGAGAAACCGCTCTAATAACCTGGAAAAATGGCATGAGTAGCATTATCGTACAGTCAAGGTCCTGGAACAAATTCGCAAAAAAAAAAAAAAAGGTCCTGGAACAAGGAAGGAACCAGAGAAGAAGATAACCTGGGATAACACAGCAGGTGAAGTGGCCTTGAAGGAGGCCTCCGAAGCCCATATGTAAATACCAATGACACTCATTCCTCCGAGTAGCATCCTGGACACCTAAATCATAGTAGGTTTCAAAATTAGCTCTCTCTCTCTCTCTCTCTCTCTCTCTCTCTCTCTCTCTTTTTGGGAAAATAGGATTTTTTTTAAGGCGTATTGTGATTTAAAATGAGTTAGCTGAATCGGGAGCTTACCTGTCGCGCGTGCTCGGCGATCCAATCGACATCGAACTCGAGAGAGGCGTCAGATCCTTTTCCCTTGGTGGGCTTGTTGGACTTGGGGGCGGCGCGGAGGGAGCAAGCAGGAGCGTCGGCGTCGGTGGGCGGCGTGGGAAGGAGGGAGTAGACGAGGGCGCGGTCGGAGGAGGCGCTGAGCTTGCCGACGACGAGCCCCACCTGGATGAGTCGTTCTATGTGAGAAAGCGCACAAGGGCAGGAGGAGGTGCCTGGGCGAACCTGGGCTTGCGGAGAGGAAGAGGAGAGGGCCTCCTCGAACGCCTTGATCTGCGCCTCGTCGCCGACCGCCGCCTTCACCATCCTTTCCTTCCTCCTCTCCTCCCCCGGCCCCTGTCGATCTTCTTCTTAGAGCAACTCCAGCAGAAGCCCCTAAATCAGAGCCCCTACATGCCATCTAGGAGCTGGCCCCTAGATCAAACCCCCTAGAACATGCATCCAACTCCAGCAGCAGCACCCCCTATATCAAAGCCCCTACAAGTACGCGGGTCCCACTCGTCATTGTCTCCCTCCTTCCTCTCTTCTTCCTCTATGCCGAAACAGTAGCACGGGCAGGGGAGACTGCAGGACGGCGGCGCTCCACGGCGCGCACCACGCGGAGGGGCGGGGAAGGGACGCCGCCAGCCTCGTGGCGACTTGCGCGGAGGCCGAGCTCGCCCCGCGCGGCAGGAGGGCACGGCGACCTGCGCGAGGCTGCATCGCCCCCGGCATGGCGTGGGCGCGGCCATGGCGCGATTGGCCAGGCCGGGCAGCAGGCAGGCAAGCGGGGCGAGCCACCCCCAGCGACGCATGACGCGGCCTCGCCATGCCGTTGGACAAGCTCGCGCACGCGGCCATGGCGAGCGCGGCGCGGCTCGGGCTTGGCCGGGGAAGGCGGCGGAAGGCGGCGGACGTCGTGGGGCACAGGAGCTGCGGGAGGGCGGTTCGTCGCGGCGGGTCCTCGTCGCGGAAGGACGTGGCGGCGTCCACGGCGCCCCGCCATGGCGCCACCTCGGCAAGCCATCGCCGCCGCGCGCACCAGGAGCGCCGCATCGACGACCACGGCCACCTCGTCGCATCGCGTCGAGCAGGAGGCCGGCGCATGGCTGGAAGAGGGCTGGGACGAGGTAGAGGTGCTCTTGGTCGCCGGATTTGGACGGAGGGCGTCCATTTATCGCCGGATTTGAGGTGGCGGCGGCGGGATTCGAAGCTTTTTCGCCGCGGCGTGCGAGCTCGCATAGGCGGGGGGCTCGGCCGGGGCGCGGCGCGGTGCAGGGCTTGAGCTGGCCAGGCGCAGCGCGAGCAAGGGCACGAGCTGGCCGGGCATGGCGCGGCGTGGGAGGGCGGCGCTGACGGGGAAGCGACCGCGGGCAGTGGCGGGAGGGAAGAGAAGGGACGCGAAGGGACGCGAGCGCGGCCGCTGTGGCGGGCCCCACCGATGTAGCGACCCCCCCGCGGTCGCCACATCTGGGGGCTCCGGAGGCGATGTAGCGAGACCCCTACGCTGGGGGCTTGGCTAGGGGCTCTGCTGGAGTTTGTTTTCTGGACTCAGCCCCTACATGAGCTGTAGGGGCTCATGTAGGGGCTCTGCTGGAGTTACTCTTACGTAAATCCCTGTGCCGCCCCCTTGCCTATAAAGGAACGACGGCGGAAACAACAGTCCTCCACACCACAATTCTAATGACTTCTGTCTACTGCTCTTATTATATTGAACTCTGAAAAAGAATTACTATATAGCAGCTACATTTACACAGTATATATATTTTTTAAAGAAAAATGCCTTAGGTCCGACTCTAATATGACCGAACAGAACGGTTTGAACGAATATAGTCCAATATGCCGGCTCAAGACGTTTCGGTTCGGACTACATCTTTCAAAGGTGGCGCAACTCACAATGCGTCATGGATGATGAGAACACGAGAACTGGTGCCAACTTCATCAACACATAGCGACCATTTTCATGGAGGCAGTCGATCGCCTATCGTGGAGCTCCAGAACCGTCACAATCTAGGGTGTCGGCTCTTAATTTATACTTCTTTTATTCAAAAATATAGTGTACGTCTAGTTTTGTTTTAAGTTAAATTTTTTAAACTTTGGCCAACAGTATCAAAAAATATATATTATTTTAAAGTAAGATAGTTATATATTATGAGAGTTCATTTCACGATGAATCTCGTAAAATATCTATATCATTTTTTGAAGCTAAGATTTTGCATGATGATATATATCATTTTTTGACGATTTGTGTAAATTTATTGCTAATTTTATTAGACTATATAAATACTAGTATAAAATATGTTATAATTATTTTAAAAGTTGTTGTGTTAATTATCATCAAACAAAATTTAATCTTAAATTCAATTTGTACATCGGAAAAAAAAGACAAATCAAAATAAGAGATATATTGCACCAACATGATTTTGTCCGCATTGTCCCTGAGTGGCGTACACCACTCGTCTCCATGGGGAGGGAGAGTGATTGATTATGAGTGATTAGCGAAGCAAGCAAGCAGCCGTACCATTGCCAGTCTCATCGCTCTCACAGAGAAGTGTCGTCAACCCCTTTCCCCTCGCCACCACCGACACCTAAACCTCTCTCTGCATCGACAGCAGCGGGAGGAGTCACCAAATGGCGTTGGGAGGAGGCCCCCTCGGCGCCATCATTGGTCGGTACCCCTCCGCCGTCGCCGCCGGTGAAGAGGACCCCGGAGGAGGCGTCATTCGCCACGACCGCAAGTGTCGGGACATACCCTTCCTCGCCCTCTTCGCCGCCTTCTGGGTCGCCATGATTGTCAACTCCAGCTTCGGATTCAACCAGGGCAACCCACTCAGGTCAGGTCCCCCTTTCTTCCCACACACACCTGTCGGTGGATTGGATTGCCCCAAGACTTGCTTGCTTCCCTGTAGTACTATGCTACCTTGATTACTCTGTTAAGATCTATCTCGCCTCGCCCAAAATTTCCTCTTTTTCCTTGCCGTTTGCTTATTCGTCCGCTGAATATCCATCACATTTGCCACTCATCCATCAAATTTCAACACTGCTTCATTTGGGGAGCTAAAAGATGATCAGTCTTCTTCAACAATTCGTTTTTTTAACCCTGCTGCTATTGCTGGTTGCCTCTACATTCGTTTTAAGCCCCAGAAGCTGGGGAAATGCTCATGAGGAACGACAACCTCTGCTTGTATTCAGTCAAGAAGTACCACTACTGCTCTGGTTCTTCAAATACTCCCGTTCTACTCTACGATTAGCAACTAATGCTTGTTGTACATCTAACAAGAGCAACCAAGATTTATTGTCCCCCTTGTTTTGCAAGGTACAAACTTCTAGTATCATGCATTCTTTGCTGCTGCAAACTTTTCACTTGTGCACTCACTCTGCTGAAAACCGGCAGCTACCAACTAGCCACAACCAACGAAATTAATACCATTCTGGTCCAGGGCTTTTGTCCTTTGTGCCGTCCTTGATTTCATTTCTGGAATCGGTTCCTCTTGGTTAAAACTGAGGCTAGTAAAGATTAGAAATCTCTGGTGCTAAAGCGTAAGTACCTGCGGCCCCTAACATCATGCTTCTTATAAATTCATTACTGAAAGTATTTTTTGCATTCGGATGATAACTTGATATGGTCTGTTCTTCTTTGTTGATGCAGGCTGACATATGGACTGGATTACAAAGGTAACATATGTGGCAGCAGGCATGGCGATCCAGATTTGCGTGAGCTGGATGTTCGTTATTGGATGAATCCCAACCAGGTCTACCAAAGCGGGCTAAAACACAATAGAATCAACCTGCCAGATTCTAAAGCCATTTGCCTGATGGAATGCCCGCTTCCTGCGGAAGATGGTTTGAATTTTGTTTGTGATTATCCAGAAGGTGACATACGCCTCTCTGTCGATGATTGGATCGACAGAGACTATGATTACTTCGAGTATCTCACACCAGAGATGAGGAATAGTTCGCTTCAGTTGCAGGGTCCATGCTACCCTGTCATATTTCCAAGTGTAAACGGTGAGTCTGACATGAATATCAAATCCGCAATATCTATCAGCGTCATACCTATTTCCGAGAAAGCAAGTATGGACACTAACTTGATCTCTTTTTGTCAATTTAGTCTACTGGAGCTGCCAGTTTATTGCACGGCCATCCAATGCCTCATTGAAGCATTGGCAGCAGATGGGTGGTGTCAGCATCGATGAAAACATGCTAATAGACAAAACAATTCACAATGCAATAAATAGCAAGTCTACTGTGTTGAAGGTTTGTAACGCTCTTGAGACCACTCTCTGTCCATTTCATTGCTTCATAAAGAAACTTTGGCAGAAGGAAAAAAACATTCTGCTACCTCACATCTGTGCCAAGTGCCAATATTTTAGATGGAATCAAAATTTCTTTTCTACTGGGGATTATGTTTGTTTCTAGTAAGTTACATGGAATGAGATACCCCTTAAACTCTGATCATCTGGACGAGAAGGCGAGCCTCTGCATGTGATTTTTAATCAGGCTAATCTTGTTTGTTACCTTAAATTTGTGTTGATACACAAGCTGGCATATCTTGACTGTCAGAACTACGGTTTTTTTTTTTTTTGACTTCTCTGTCCACATTTTTGCAGAGATATGTTGCAGATATTGGGAAGTCCTGGCCTGTGTTAATTGTTTGTGGGGGAATAGTACCTCTCTTCCTATCAGTGATATGGCTACTAATGATTCGCTATTTTGTTGCTGGGATGCCGTGGATAACGGTGATTGTCTTCAATGCCCTTGTAATATCCGTTACAATGTTCTTCTATATAAAAGGTAGGATGTTTCTAATTATAGAAACTTGTTTAGTCACAAAGTATCTTTCTTTTGAAAGAGGAAGGATCCTTGGACTCTATTGGAGAAACTGTTGCATTTTATACACTCTCAAAAGACAAACAAACATTTTAGCCGCTCTCCTTCTCAGTTCTCACCCAGGAGAGGTAGCAGAAACACATACAGCAGCAATGATAGTTGCTTTTGGGCGCCTAGAGCAGCTGCAGAGTAGTAACAAGCTCTTTGTTACACAGAAAACCACTAAGAGACCTGATCATATATCTTGTGTTCCTGTCTATTCTCTTCCAAAAAGATCGCCCCACTGCCAAACATTTTGTAGTAGGCATCCACCTTCTTGAAATCCCAGATAAATTGTCCACAGCCAGCTTCAGCTTCCTCACAGCTTTTCTTGGTGTGCCTACAGCAGCTTTAGGAGCTCTTTATTATACTGAAAGCAAACAAGAGCCATGATCATACATCTTGTGTTCCTCTGTATTCTCTTTCGTAAATTTCACCTCTCTGCCAAACGTTTCATAGTCGGCAAGCAGCTTCCTGAAACCCCATATAAGTTGTTCCCCACCAACTTTAGCTTCCTCGCAACTTGTCTCAGTTCCTTACCTTCCCTCATTCTCTGCAACGAAGCCTAGAAGTTCAACCAATGTCACTAACTAGCATAATATGATCATCTCTAGCATAATACTTGTCTCAGTTCCTTACCTTCCCTCCTTCTCAGTTCCTTTGGGTTTCATCTCTAGCCTACTCCGATTTGCTTGGGTCTATAAGGCTTTGTTGTCGTTGTTATTTAACACACATCATCGTCCAAATGATGCCATGACTAACTATTTTGTGTACTCAGCTGGTTGGATTGGCCGTGACCCGTTAACTGTTGTAATTGGTGAAAGCGATCCATATGTCAGCATAGGAGGACGGGTATGTTTCCTACTTCATGTTGGTACCATTTCCATCAACATCCTGCTAATCTGTTTGTTGTCTCATACTCTCATCGTTTACATTTTTTCATCAGGAGATAAATCACCTTCATGTTGCTGCCGTTCTGATGACAGCAATAATGATAATTGCTTTCTTGACTTCAATTGCAATTGCTCGGCGTATACTGCGAGCGACATCTGTCCTGAAGGTGTGTTTCGTGTTAAATCCATTGGCTTCACGTTTGCACCGTTCCTTAGTTAGATTTTTTTTTTCATGTTACAGCGTAATTGATAGCTCAGAGCATTAGCATGCCATGTTAATGCCAGATCTAATCGATGGTTTTATGTGTTGCTATTACGTTATATTTTCAGAGGACTCATATTTGGGTAAACTGGATGTAGGTTGCTGCAAAGGTCACTGGTGAAGTCCAGGCGCTTATTATTTTTCCAATTGTGCCATACTTCATCCTCGCTATCTTCTACATATTCTGGTTTTCAGCAATGCTTCATCTTTTCAGTGCCGGACAGATTTTGCAAAATGATTGCAATACAAATTGCTGTTCGTATGATCTCAAGCTGGGCAAAGTAAATTGTGATAGCTGTTGTGGATACAGCATTCACTACACCCCACATATTAGCATTGCTATTCTATTCCATATCTTCGGTGGTTATTGGGCAACACAATTTTTCATCGCATCTTCATCAACTGTAATTGCTGGATCTGTTGCATCGTACTACTGGGCACGTGGTGAAATATCAGTAAGGACCTCAGGAACCTAGCCCCTGGTATATAATTATATGCATAGGGTAGATGTTAAGTTTCTAAGGGCTTTCATCACTTTGACAGTTATTTTTTGTTCCACAATCAGAGAGGTATTTTTAACTTTGTCTGATGTTTGATGAACATTGTGATGCAGCATGATATCCCTTTTCGTACCGTGGTCTCTTCCCTGAAGCGCTTATTGCGCTACAGTCTTGGGTCGGTGGCTCTAGGCTCACTGATTGTGTCTATCATAGAGTGGTTGCGATTTATACTTGAGTCGCTTCGCCGCAGGCTGAAGTTTGTTGATTCCTCTCGTGAAAGTTGCTTTGGGAAGGCAACGTCATCGTCATCTCATTGCTGCTTAGGCTGCATAGATTGGACGATCAAATCAGTGAATCGAAACGCTTATATCATGGTAAGTTTCAGCATCTTGCAATTAAATTCCTTCCTCATTAGCGTATGGCACAATATTTGAACAGCACAAGCAGCATAATTGATTTTGAACAGCAAATTCCTAAGTAACACTCATTTGAAACAATACGATGAGAGAGAGCTTGTCATGTTGTTGTAGCTGCGATAACCATGCTGGTGCCAAGTTTCTGAATATTGCAATTTGCTATTGCAGATTGCTATTACAGGGAAAGGATTCTGCAAGGCTTCTGTTCTCGCGACTGGCTTAATAATGAACAACATATTGCGAATTGGAAAAGTTAATGTCATCGGAGATATCATCCTCTTCCTTGGAAAGTTGTGTATTAGCCTGTTCTGTGCATTGTTTGCTTTCCTTATGTTGGACGAGCACAAGTACAGATCAGCTCACAACAAGATATCGTCTCCGCTGGTCCCCGTGCTGGTATGTTGTCGAGTCTTGCTGCATGTTTCTCATGTGAATTTGATTCTCTAACAGCTTGTGGGATTAATCTGCAGTTATCGTGGGCTCTGGGATACATAGTCGCAAAGCTTTTCTTTGCAGTGGTGGAGATGTCGATCGACACGATAATCCTTTCATTCTGCCAGGATGCAGAAGAGCATCAGGGGAATGCACAGTATGCGCCCCCTCTCCTGATGGAAACGCTGGACGAACAAAGCGAGCTGCAAAGGCTAACACAGGGGCCATGAAGCATCTTCTTTTTTTTGGGCTTTCTTGTTATGAGTAGGCTCTATTAGAGCTAAAACTTGAATGGGAGCAGAGTAGTTAGTTAGGTTCCCGTTCCCTGGCATGTAAGCCAAATGTTGGTTGGACCATTTGATCGCCTGTGTTTGCTTGATGGCCTGTCATGGATTGGATAACATAGTGCGTAGTAGCATGAGTTTTTGGTTGTGTGAGAGTACTGGGTGTGTATGTCATCATTGTACAGAGCAGTGAGCCTTGTTTCGGAGTACGACTAGTGTCTCAAAACAGCAACAAAATAAATTCTTGAGAGGTGAAAACACGAACACATTTTGATCTCCCAAACAAAAAAGTTGAAGAACGAACTGTCTCCTACTAGATAAGAAGATTATTTCAAACGAGAAGCTAACAAAGGTGACAGACAGTTTGGCCGACGGAAATGAACAAAAAGAGAGAGAATGTATGTTAGAAGACGAGGCAATGAGGCATCCATCATGTTTGTGGTCAGGGGAAGGGCAGGTGGTGCAGCATAGTGGCGCAGATGGGGAGGCTGGTGCAGGCGCGGGAGCACTTGGCGGCGCACCTCTTGTGCGCGGCCAAGGTGCACTTCTTGGCGCACACCAGGCGCTTCATGTGGCACTCCTTGGTCGTCACGCACCCCGCCGGCTTCTCCTTCTCCTTGGTCTCCTTCTGCGCGTCCTTTCCGGCGGTCGGAGCCGACGACGACGACGACGTGTTGTTCCGGGCGGGCGGCGCCGCGACGGCCTTCTTATTAACCTCCTCCTCGGGGCTTCTGGGATTGGGCGTGATGGAGGCGCTGCTGGCCGCGGCGGCGGCGGCGAGGAGGAAGACGAGGAGGAGCAGCCAAACCTCGGTGACCCGGTAAGCCATGGTCCGTCGTGACTGCTCTAAACCAATCTTCTTCTGCTGATCCTATATATATATATATAATAACATGACGATCATCGAGCCAGGCAGCAGAGGCGTGACGCAACTACTCCAATTTCGGCCATGGATCTTGTCAATGCAGGGCGAGATCATCGATGTGGTTTGGTGGGCAACGGCAGGGGTATGCACTTCAACTCCAACGCCAAGAAATAATTTTGGTTTGACTGCGATGAACTTGAGGGGCAACCTGTGGCGTGAACTGGGACGTGAGCCAGGTTCATGGCCTCTAATTAAAGCTAGTTTTTCTGGTTCGTGACCTCACCGATCGTATATGTAAAGCGTTAGAGGATATAGGGTGGCTTTATGCACGTATACTAGTGATTTGATCCATACACCCGCACAACAAAGTAGATGAGTAGCTGAGCACCCTGCAACTCCAACAGACTAGATAAACCATATTTTTTCTTTAAATATGGCTAGTACTGTAGCTCCCTAACAGTCTCTCCAAAATAGCTAACTCTTTATTCCACTTTTTTAGCTAGCGATATATAGCTAGAGATTTTCACCCTCTATTTTTCATTCCGGCGGGCCCTTGGTGATTTAAAGTCTGTTGGTTTACTCCAACTTTTTTAGGTGTGTTTTATTTTAGAGACTAGCTAAAATAAAAAAATATGACATATATTTTACCTAACCTGTTGGAGTTGCTCTTAGCCGCTACTCCCTCCATCCCTTTATGTAAGGGATTGGGAGAGTTTGAGTTTGCCTCAAAATATAATGGATTGGGGGAGTTCGGGTGGGGCACACGCGCAAACATTATTTTCCTTCTCCTCTCCCCGTCGATTCGAATCTCGCCCCTGCCGCCCGTTTGTCACCGCCGTCGAGCGGCTCGTCGCCCGCACCGCGCCGCGGGCCGCTCGTCGCTCGCCGCCCCGTCGTGGCTCGCCCGCACTCCCCGCCCGCCGTCGCCGCGCGCATCTCACCGCCCACAGTCGCCGCGCCTCTCGCCACCCGCCGTCGTCTCCACCGCGAGCATCTCGCCGCCCGCCGCTGTCTCCACCACGCACGAGCTCGTGTCGTCTCGAGGGAGGGCGCCGCATCAGGCGAGTGCAGATCGGCAGCAAGGGAGGGGCGAGGCGGCTTGACCGCGCAGTCACGGCGGCACAGGGGAGGCGGCTGGGGTGCGAGGGGGCGGTGCTGCCGGGGCGCGCCGGCTGTAGCGCGGGCAACGCTTGCCGCCATCGCCAACGCTGGCCGACCTCTCTCCCACCTTGGGGAAGACGCGGCGCCGCTAGATGCCGCCCGTCGCCCCCTCCAGATCCCTTATCCCACTCGCATCTCGCCCCAATCGCGATGTAGCCGCTCGCCGTCCGCCATCGCCATTAAAGATCTACCTTGGTGAGCAGAGACGTAGGCGGCGAACGGTGTAGGAGGGAGCGGCTGCAGGGCTCTCACAGTGGTGCCTCGCGTGGCAGCCGCGGGGCTCCTTGTCGCCTGCAGCTCGCAATTCGCCGTCAAGGTCGCCGTCGCTGCGAAGCTCCTCGTCGCGACCTCCAAAGCTGCCGCCATGGCCGCAAGCTCGTGCGGGCTGCACGGGGCGAGCTCGCGAGCTGCGGGTGGTGCGGCATCAGGAGGCCGTGGTGGTGACTTAGCGGGACTCGAGAGGAGGCCGGGAGCGTGGGGAGGAAGAGCAATAATTGAGAAGGGTATACTTATCATTTTACCGCGTTGCTGTTTTTCTGAGAAAGCCCCCCGATCCCTTACATAAAGGGACGGAAGGAGTACCCAGTCGAATTTGTATCATCATTGGAGGCGTGGGACATGCCCTCCACATATTTTGTTGCTTGGTCATGTGCTAATTAGAACAAATCATGACTCAGCTTAAAATCCGTATATGTAAAGTGTGAGAGGATATAGGATGGTTTTATGCGCGTATTAGCCATACACCCTCACAACAAAATAGTTTTGAAGTTAATCATAATAGCCATACGCGTTCTGCTAAAAAAATAATATAATAGCCATACGCGTATACTTACGTACTACTACTCCTTCCCACAAAGCTTGTCGTTCTGGCCACTTTCACGGATACCAATACATTTTGGAAAATGACGCTGCTGCCCCTGTACGACGCGTGAGGTGTCTGGTGGAAACGAGAGCGCGTGCTGGTCAGTTGGATCCCGTCCTCCCCCAACCTTGCGTGTGTGTACAGAACTCCAGAAGCCGCCCCCTATGGCGGTCAAATAATCCCAAATCCCGGAAATGTCCACCAGAATTTCCAAACTCTAATCCAACAGATAGTAAAAGCAGTTGACGAGAATCAATCCTCCTGCTTTTGGGGAGATCTCATCCAAAGTTGGAGAGAGATTGGACAGGAAGAGCGGGTTCAAGCTGTAGAAGAACAAATCAAGCACAAAAAAATCAAGCCGGATGCTCTGGTTGCCGGGCTCCGGGAGCATGATCCGAGGACCTGGACCACGACGTCCGTGTTGTCAGGCTCCCGAGCGGCGAACTTGATGGCGGCCATGTAATCGAAGTCGAAGCAGGAAGCAAACACGAAACAAATCTCGCGGCAACGACGGCCTTCCCCGCTCTCGCGGTGACGACGCCTGAGCTCTCGCGGCGACGACGCCCTCCCGGACTCACGTCGAGCAGGCGGCGTCCGGTCCCATGCTCGTGGCGGCGGCCTTCCTGAGCTCCGGCACGAGCAGATCCACGGGACCCCGCATCGTGGACGGCCGCCATGGACCGGACTTCAGGCGGATGGACGACGAGGTGACTGTAGGGTCACAGAGCTCGGGCGGGTGGTGAACTGGTGATCGGCGAGGGAGTAAGGGGAGGGGAGGGGAGGGGAGCGATGCTGCTCCAAAGACTGGGAAGAGGACGGCGTAGAAGATCCGAGCGGGGTGGCTTCACGAGGCGTATGGGACCCGAGAACGTCAAGTAAATGGGAAAATCGATCTGCCCAGAACGACAACCTTTTCGGAACGGAGGGAGTACTATCAGTCCCACGACTACCGCTGGTGTTTACTGTTTGCCTCTTCTCTGCTGGGCACTGCCAGTGCCAGCCCACTGGAGAAATAAAATAAAAGATAGAAGAAGCCAAAATGAAAGAAGCGGGAGAGGTTGGCGCCAATGGAATTAACGCGGGCTACACTAGCCTTCCCGCCACCATTTCATCAGCGGGGGGACGGGTGAAAGGAAAATTTTTGTTTCCCCGCCATTTGATTTCGTCTCCGCGCGCCATTCTCAACTCGATTGGCCGCCGCCTTTATTTATCTTCACGACGATTCGCATCCACCCCATTCGCCTCCATCCCATTCGCACACACAGGCAGCTCAGATCCATCCATGGCTGGGGGCTCGTCGTCGCCCAAACCCGCCGCGCGCGGCCGGAAGCGTGTGGAGGCCACCACCGTCCTCAAGCGCTCCAGGGACGGCAGCGCCTTCACCAGATGGTTGGTCTCTCTTTCCTTTCCTCCATCTGCTTGCATTGCTGGTCTCTTTCTTTCGCCTGATTCTGACCCGCAAGGTGTTTGCTCTTTTGCCCAAACCAACCAATCAACCGCAGCGAGGCCTGCAACAAGGACGTGCCCATCGTCCTCATCGACATGCACAGCTGCAGTCTCGACTCCAAGATCAGGATGACACTCGGTCAGTCACCTTTCTCCTTACTTTGCATCCATTACCTCAAGCAGCCCATCCCATCCATGACGGCGAATGCTCTTCTTGTCGAGTCGCAGAGGCGCAGGTGGTGGAGAAGACCGTCGAGATCACCAAGGCCGAGCGCAAGAGGCCAGCGGCGTCGGCTGCCAAGGGGAACAAGGCTGCTAAGCGATCCAAGGAAGATGCTCCCAAGCGCAAGCGCCCGCCCACCGCCTTCTTCCTCTTCATGTATGTAGTCATTCTCTCAACTTTTTCTTCTCTTGCTTCATCTGATCCCTCGTTGGATCTCAGGGAGGACTTCAGGAAGGAGTACAAGGCCGCCCATCCTGACAACAAGAGCGTCTCCACGGTACCTCTCTTCTCGTGAATCCTCCGGATCTTGTTTTGGTACCTAGATAGCCTAACCATACATGTTTTCTGACAACAAGGTTGCAAAGGAAGGAGGGGAAAAGTGGAGGTCCATGACTGAGGAAGTCAGTAACTTCTTGCTTTCCTTTTCCTTTTTTTTTTCCATCTTGGTTTCAGAATGCCAAAAAAATATATCAATCTCTAACCGTGCCGCTGCCGTTTCTCAATGTGCATCAGGAGAAGAAGCCTTACATTGACAAGGCTGCGGAGCTCAAGGCTCACGTTGACAATGGCGAGGGCAGTGGTGTAAGTCCCTCCGTTCATCTGCATTCTGTTACAATGTTAATCCAACTACTTGCTCACCTTTGACTGGTAGCACTAGCAAACAAAGCAATACATGTTCTGCGATTTCTGTCTGATCTTTTGTGATGCAGGAGAACAACGTTGCTGTGGAGAGAGGTGAGGCAGCAGATGACGAGGAACAGGAGGTGGACCAGCCGGCCGATGAGGAGGAGGAGGCCGGAGACCAGGAAGAGGAGGAGAAGAACGAGTTGGACGATGACATGTAGTTGTCCATTTCTGTAAATGGCAGTCTATCAGCAGGGAAGGGAAGGGAAATCTAGCTAGTCGTAGGCTTGTGGCAGTAGTAATGAAGATGTACTCTTTAATCTGGTTGTGGAACATGAACGGATGATGATCCCATGAGGTTGCTGTCTCTTTTCATCTTAGAGCTTGAATAGAGAGTAGATTGCTTGGTCTCCTTCAAATATTTGCACTGCCTATTGATTTGCTCAACTTTGATTTTTATTTAATTAAAACCCCCCTTGCTTTATACAACATGACTGAATACAAAAAAGTCTGAATTCGCCCTGGCTTCATTGCTCGAGCAGTCGAGCTTGATGAATCCTCGAACAGTATCAGCTGTAGCAACTTGCTCCTGCTTCTGTTACAATGAACCTGCACGCTTAAATATTCCTTCATAGAACATCTTAAAATGTCGTTTTTGATTTTATAAGATCACGTTTGATCATTTGTTTTATTCAAAATTTTTGTGTCAATATCAAAACAAATATGCTATGGTTAAAATACCTTCAATAATAAACAAAATTATAAAAAATATTTGTATAAAAAAATTGAATAAGACGAACTATCAAACGACATGACTGCAACTGTTTTGTGACAGAAGAAATAGGTTAATAATTGGTTTTCAAAATTCTCTAGAAATTGTTAACAGGGAAGGACAATGAGTTGAAAAGCATTTAATTTTGATCAAATCAAGAAATTGTTACAATGATAGACGAGCACCTAAGTCCTGGGTTCGACTCATGAGGGCGAATTTTCTAAGATTTAATGGCATTATACTTTCAGTGTTAGACAACGTTTCCGTCGACAGTGAGATGCCAGTGTTAACTTCGTTAATCTTGAGGATGTGCCGGCTCAATCTTCAAAGATGTTCATAAGAATATAGTTTACGTACGTATGTTTGTAAGGATGATTATGCGTGCATTGTGAATGTTTGAGTTGTATTGGATAATTAAAAAAACAAATAGACGAGCATGGAACATTCATCTCGATTCTCATATACAATTGGAGGGTGACGATGATGGGTTTCCCAAAGAAGCGGTCAAAATGAAGAAAACGGACTCGAAGCATTCCTCCAGAGGGTACTAGGGGACCACACCCTGCCCTGGGCTGCAGGTGGGTCCGGAGGTCAGAGATAGAGGGGGAGCGCAGCGCAGGCCCTCTCTCGTCCCTTCCCCGTGAGTGACAGGAAAGAGAGAGAGAGAGAGAGAGAGAGAGAGAGAGAGGTTGCGGTGGTGGGGTGGGCAGAGAGAGAGGAGAGAGAGAGAGAGAGTGGTAGATGAGGAGGAGGAGCTCGTGAGTTGCGGACGACCACATCCATTCCCCTTCTCCCTCAAGAATCAAGAATGGGGCAGATGGGCGGAGGCGACGGCGACGGCGACGCCGGCGGCCACCCCCACCCGTATCACTACCAGGCGCTCCTCGCCGCCGTGCAGAACCCCAACCAAACCCTCCACCCCTTCTCCCTCCCCTTCCCCTTCCCTGCGGGTCAGTCACTCCTCTCTTCCTGCCTGCTGCATTCTCATTTCATTTCTTCCCGGACGTGTTACTGGATTTTTTTTGAGTAATAACGTGTTACTGGATTGGACGCGTTAATCCTTTCCCAGGTCGATCCTTTTCTGTCTCTCCATACGTATGCGAATCTGAAAGGCCCATTCTTTTCTTTACCGTTTTATTAGGGTTTAGCAATTCCGTTTTGGCTTTAATTTTGCTCCCACTCCTCCGCCGTCGCCACCGATTTGACTGTTCTGCGGTGTTAGGCGGTAATGAGGAACATACGTCTCAACACCAGTGACCTAAGAATTTCTCCATCTCTGCTCAGTGGACACTTCAAGAGCAGCGCGGATTAATCAATCGTATGACTATACAGTAGTAAGGTACATATTTTGCTAGGCAGGCTAACAATGTTGTTGAACAAAACAAACCGACTGAAAAACTTCGCCATCAATTTACACAGAAATCAGTGCAAAACCGTTTTTCTCATCTATCTTGGTTGCCAGCCTGACCGGAGTGCTTGAATGCCAACCCAGTGCAGTTCTGAATTATTGTTTCTGATTTTTTTTTTCTTTCTCACCCTATGCAGGACCAGGAGCTGATGCATCACCGCACAATGCTGCCCCCCACTCTCAGACTCCAAGAAGTTTTTCCGATTGGAGCGCATCCAACAGCGCCTGTGCTTCACTTACTGGACAGCCTGCTCCTGCCACCACCAATTCAGCCTTCAATTACAACCTCTCCCCGTCTTATGCTTTATGGAGCCATTGCATGCTCAACAAGAATGTGTCTTACTCTTATGCTGCACCACATGAAGAGCATGCCCACACTTTGCGCCATAGTCACAGCCAGGATAAGGAGTCAGGTACCTCTCCAGTTTATCATTGCAAAGCTAGTTTCTTCCATTCCTTTCTTATTGAGAGGCAGACAATGGGGTCATTTACGTCACTTCAGAATGTCAAATCATGCTTGGTTCCTTCAGTTTATGTCAGAACCAGTAATGTTTGTTAATATTGTTTTGTATGGTACTGTTTAGTTCATCTGACCTCGAATCATTTAAGTTGTTCGGGAATCCATATTTCAGTGTATTATATCTGTGGTTGGATGATACATAGTTGTCATCCATCTATGCATTAACTGATATCTAGGGCTTCCCCACATTCCTGTAAATATGGGACAACTGATGGTGCGTTGCAATAGTCTGTCCATCTAAATTCTTATAATCTACTGTGGGAACTCTGATATTCTTTCACAATGTCACCTCAACAAGTTTCTTCGCATCCCATGCGAACAACAGGATCTGCACCAAGCCTTGGGGTCGAGTGTTTCACTACAATGTCCCTAGGACCAAATATTTGCACTCAGATGGCACCCATGGATGGATCTATATCAACCAAGGAAGCTGATAATTCGGAGGTATAGATATGACCCTTCAGGGCTATTACAAACTTTATTACCAGTTTCATGACCCTGCCTGATTCTTATTTCTGTATGATGCATGATGCTCAGGATTTGCCTACAGTAGTTAGAAGCAGTGATGGAATGGAAATTAGAAACAGTGGTGAGTTCCACCATGAGACAGTTGGCACCCTTCCCGAGTCAAATCAAGTCCATGAAAGCTGCACCACTGTGAGTAATATGTCCATCTGACACATTATTTCCATTTTTTTATTGCACATATTTTTCTATAGTGTCGAGTCTGAATTCAGTGAAGAAAAGGGAAAAAAATGGCTCAAATATCGATTGATACCGTGCTAGTTACTTGATGATGCTTTAGTTATCAAATAGTTAGGCAAACGAGTGATCCCAATTGCCTATTAGTTCAGGATTCAGGACTTCAAGTAGTCTGTGATAGTCCTCTCATAAGTAACAAGTCATTTTCCTTCCTGCGCATGTCTTTCAGAAGTTCAACACTGGAGAGTATCAAGTCATTTTGCGCAAGGAGTTGACAAAGAGTGACGTTGCAAATGTCGGTAGAATTGTGCTTCCCAAGGTATATTCTATTACTTGAACGTATTCATTTATGTTGCTGTGAACTATACTGTATAATGTGACTGCCTGAATCTTCTGCAGAAGGATGCTGAGGCTAGTCTTCCACCATTGATGCACGGGGATCCTCTGATACTACAAATGGATGACATGGTGCTTCCGATTACATGGAAATTTAAGTACAGGTATGCTCCGACATCTTTCAAATATCTGCAATAAAAAAATGAACAAAATTTGGTTCCGAATGATAATGTCTTACCATACTTCTTTCTTGAGGAAAGCTGAAAGCATATTATAAACTTATTTCCATTATGATGTCATACCATGTTCTAGAATTTGACGAATATGTTTAGCAGGTGTCTGACATTTAGGTTTGTGTTCATTGCATCAAAAGTAGGAGTAGCATGTGAATTTGACTTTTGTGAATCTCCAATGCATACTCTAGCTTCCTAATGCTAAGCAATTTCAGATTCTGGCCGAACAACAAAAGCAGAATGTACATTCTCGAAGCTGCAGGTATGTTTCAATAGGATATTGGATATGATTCCGAATATTTCCCGAGTATCTGGACATTGATAGATTGAACCGTCTCATTCTTTGTCAGGAGAATTTGTGAAGACACATGGCCTTCAGGCAGGGGACGCGTTAATTATCTACAAAAACACAGTGCCTGGCAAATTTGTATGTGAAATTTCCTTTCTTCGTCCATCCATATAGTATATTATAATATCTATATCTGAGCATGCCAATAATAACTTATAATACTCAAGTATCGCATTTGGCATAACTCATTAAAATACTTGAACATGGAGCCTTGTTTTTGAGTCGTCGCCTAGGCATTGTGAGGGGAGTGGGTCACTACAAGGTTTTAGTTACGCCCCAACGCCTAGCCGTCGCCTAGGCGCTTTGAGTGGGGGTGGGTCGCCACAGGACGCCGCAATGCCATAAAAACATGGACCTGGAGCAAAACTTTCTGATTGCACAAATGTTTGGTTCATCCATCATGTTTATCCTGTGGTGCTTTCAACCAAATTGTCCGTTTGATACGATATTCTTTTCTTTGAGATTATGTTGATATCACGTTTGATATGTTTGCTTGTGTTGTATAAAGATTATTCGAGGGGAGAAAGCGATTCAGCAGGCAACAAACTCCTAGGCGCATTTCCATATGGGTGCAACAGCGTAGAAGAAGCCGTTCTGAGGATATGAATTCACTATGCAAAAGAACTTGTTGGAGTTATCAACCTTCATTTCTGGGTCACCATCTTATGAAAAAGGGATAAAAAGAAGAGAAAAGTATGAGTCTCTTGACTTCTTGAGAGACGGAGAGGAAGACAAATTTTGGGAGAACATTGGCAGAGCTACCAAAGGGATTCTGGATGCCTACATCTGAGTTGAGGACAAGTTGTTACGCCTTTCTAATTCAGTTGTATCCTGCATTGCATTCTGAACAACATTTGCAGTTTTTGTAAATATTTTGGATCTATCAGATAAAAGGAATTGCTCTGAACCTAACGCAAATGCTGGTGTGGTCACTTTTTTTTTGGGGGGGGTGGGGGGGGGGGGGGGGGGGGGGTTCTAAATCTAGGCATGGGTGCTATTAGCTGCAAAGATGGTATATGGCTCTGTATTAACCTGTAATATACCGTGAGCAGCATATAATTAACCCACAGATCCACAAGCGTAAACGTAAAATTGAAGGTGTTTGGCTCTGAACCTAATACAAATTCTGGTGTGGTCACGTTGTTTTTCTTTGTTTTTTTCTTTCTTTCTAAATCTAGGCATAGGTGCTATTAGCTGCAAAGATGGTATTTAGCTCTGTATTAACCTGAAATATACCGTGAGCACATAATTAACCCACAGATCCACAAGCGTAAACGTAAAATTGAAGGTTAGCATTGGTGCTGCAGCAACGCAATATGCACAAAGTCACAAAATTAGAGAGCAAAGATAGCGGGGCAGAATTTGCCTACAATTAAATTTTTGCGATTACCAAGCAACATTGTAGCACAGAGATTGACAAGCAATCATGCAGATAATATGGCATTCTTTCATAAAAAGATAGGAGATGGAGATTTTAGTATGATATAATACAAAGGGCAGAGGCGCGCGTAAGGGACTGTCAGATACGGCCCGCCGGACACGTGCAGGCATGAAACAAACTGCACGGCGTCATCTCGACTAGGACATTCAGGACGCCATTTCCTTCATTTGTCACAGGACTACTCATCGAAATTCACAAATCATACTCACTGACCTTAACACGATCCTCACAAACGAACAGGCAAACGGCACAGAAACAACATCATTCAATCACATGGGGCATAAAGCATACGGACTAAGACCGTCACCATGACAATCAGCTCTACGCACTGCTTACAATGGCTTCAGATGAACAGAAAGCAAGCCAGAGGAACAAAGTATATATGGTCAACAACCTATTCCATCATTGCATTGAATTTTCTTGCAATTACCCAAAAAGGGTTCCCAATTCCGTTAGCCATCCCTAGCTTGTGCCAAGGGACAAAACACATTATGCTATCGACTGTACATATCTCTTTGTACAATTCTACATTTTACCTCTTCAAAAGAAGCATTTAACCCGCCGCAGAAGCTCCCCTCCAGTCCATCGAAGTCATCATAATCCATATCAACAAATAATAACCATCCCTATTTGAGTAACATGTTCACACCTGCCATGCCAAAACTATTAGTCAAACAAGACAGTCTTTAGGCGATTCGAGGACATACATGAAAACAAGTACAATCAATAGGGGTCATCAACATCCTCTTTTCAATAAAAAAATATAAAAGATTCAGTAGGGGGCTCCCCTGCTGTTCGGTTCAAAGTACAATCAAATCAACTAAAACTAGACATCTTTATTCTGTTTACCCAACCAGGGGAAAACAAAAACAAAGAGAATATGACCCAGCAAAGCAGATAAACATAAGCAAGCAAAAAATAGCGTGGCTCAGCAACTACCATTAACTGACAACCTTTTGAACTATAGAATTTCAAAAGTCGGGAAAGATATATTCCCCACAACTGTAACCTTGGAACCGGTGGCTAGGGCAGCTTAAAGCAAAGATATGAAATGAATAACCTTTCTCAATGCAGTGAACATGAGTTTAGATTAAGAGAGGCAAGTATTTGCACATCCAGCTATCTTCAGAGTACATAAGTCTTCATAGGGAGAAGAAACAAATAGATTTAGGGCTCACAAATATTATGAAAGTTGACATGTGCAATTTGGGGCGGAAGACAATAAATCTACCATTGCATGCAATATACTGGCCACAAAACCAGAACCCAGTTTGTAGAAGAAGTATGAAATACATTAAAATACACTAAAAAAATGAACCACAAAACCCAAATAAAACTCATTTACTTCAATACAATTTGAACAGCGGAAATAATTAAAACGAATGTGAACCACATATGCAACCCACAATATATACACGGAATTTTTCATCATCATGTGTTCATGAGCAAAAATTAAAACGTATTTTGCAGGCTTATATGCTCTGAAACTGAATTACTATTTTTCTTTCAAATACGTCTATAAGAAATTTATCACAAGACCAAAAGAGTTATCACCTTAATAAACATCATAATATCTCTGCATTTACACATTAACAAACTGTACACCAAGATCCACCTTGTGCCTGTCTATTATTCAAATTTACTTGGTGGTATCCACCAAGATGGGAAATTTTATCTTTTAAAGAAAAACAGCTGTGATACAACCCTATATGCGATGCCTGTTCTAAAACAGATATTGAAAACACAAAATAAATTAAAATTCTTAGAGATTCTCATGTATTCCGTTCATTCATTGTCTGAACAGACCCAGGACCAATATATTTCATACTAAAGAAACATATTTAAGCGAACTTTACCCTAACTTGGCTAAGAGCGCATTCTTGTCTAAATAGCAATAAACAGCACTTGACAAATAAGAATGAGCCTTTCTTTATGTGGTTAGATGTGTATTTAATTGCACTCCAAGCACTGTTGCCCAGTGAGCACAACAGTACAAGTAACTGCAGGAGAAACCATAGACACCATCAACAAAACAGCAGTGTAAATAAGCTGTAAATATTTTACTACCAGGCCCTTTGCTTATGACTAAAGCACTTAAGCAAGATACAACAAAAACAGTTTGCAGTCCTGACCCATGCTGGAAGAAACAACCAAAAAAACTGAGAACATTTGTTTCATGTGAAGCATGCGCTTACACTAAGAGAGATTAGCCTGCTGGATGCTGCTGAGAAGACTAATTACATTGTAAAAATATCCATTTCCGAATACTATGGCGGATCTCATCGTCAGACCCCGGGCAAGTGCATATTCATCACGAAACAGACTAGCAGAAGCACCACTTGTTACATATCAAGTTCAAATGGCCCCGCTGCCCTAGACCTCCCATGTCAAAAGTCAACACCTGTATAAGAGCGACCAACAAAGGAACGTCAGATCCGAATCGAATAAAGTACAAATCTAAGGAATGATATCTGAAATTTGAGGATAACTCGGGGATATACAAAAGAACAAGCAAATAAAGTACCAAATGAAAGGAGTTCACTGTACAGCTTCATCAAGAAGGCCTCCAGCAATTGACTGTGCGTATATCAGACCGGGCTGGTAGCATCTGAGGAACACCATGGCCTGTCAAAACAGAAACAAAAAGGTCTCAGAAAGTCAAAAGGGAATGCAATGTTTCCATCCAACATGGGGGCTGTCTTTTTCCTGCAATTTCATAAGATTAATTGACAAGTGTCCCTTTGAGCACATTGGAGCCCAAGGGGACTGCTTCTCAACGAATCTTATGAATGCACAGCCCTTCAGGAGGCAATTAAATTCTTTAAGAAGCCAAAAACCTGGCAGCTGTGCTCCAGATGGCAAATGGTTTAGGACAGGATGTTGATGACCCATAGGATTCATTGACGATCTGTCGATGTTAGACCTTGAATATCCTACAGAAGTTTGTTATTATCAGTCTGAAGGGTGGTGCAAAATAACATTTGAACAGCTTACAAAAGAACATACCATCCTGCATGAATGAGCCTTCTGAGCAAGACAATGCTCTGCCACCTGCTAACCAATTAATATGCTGGTCATCTGGACTGAAATTTCCAGATGCCATTCGCCAATGTTCGTCAGATGGATAATGGCTTTGACTATTTGAGAAGGACTGCACAACATAAGGATTGCATGGAGGTGGCACAGCTTGTTGGCCCATGGGATTCATGTGTGCGACACGAGGGTTGGAATGAATTGGCGGAGTTTGCGCAGATGGAAAGGCACTGAAATTGCCTTGCTGAAAAGGAACACCAGTGGGCCGAAACTGGTAGTTACCATTAGAAGCATGTGTTGCAATAACTACATTACTGTTTCCATACTCTGCTGGCATTGAGGGTACAAAATTAACTGTAGCTTGTCCATTGATTGACCCACCAGGAATGAAGCTTGTTGTATTTCCAACAGCTGCAATCGGTGTATTTCCAGTTATCTGGTTTTGTTGGTTTCCCTGCAGCACAAGTTCTTATTATTTAACCTAAATCACATCAGGATATACAGTAAGTTAAAGGATAAGTAATTACATTGGGAGGGTGGAAGTACTCCTGCGCTGGAGGCTGATAAGGAGACGAAGGAACAGGCGGCAGAACAGAAGGAAGAAGTGGCATCTGGGTTGGCAGAGGTGGTGGAGCAGGCTGAGGTGGTGGTCCAGGTGGCAGAGGCGGAGGTGGCGGCGGAGAAGCTGGTGAAAGTGGGGGCGGCGGCGGGGGTGGTGTAACAGGTGGTGATGAAGGAGGCAAAGGAGGAGGAGAAGGTGGTGAATCCGATGGAAGAGGTGGAGGTCCCTCAGGTGGGGAAGGAAGCTCATTCTGATCAATCAATGCCTGTTCCGAACCCAATTCTTGATTAGAGTCATGCTCAGTAAGAACAGCCCCATAAGTCTGCTGTTTGTCTCTTAATAGCTCCGAAGCATTTTCCGTAGCAGCAACAGTAGTTACAGTCTCCGGTGAAGCCATAATAAATGTGAGAGCAATAGTATCTTCATTTTCTTGTCTGCTATCACTTTCAACTGGTCGCAAAATAAATGGTGATGATCCATTATTTTGCGGGAAATCTTCATCATTTTCAAAGATTTTTGATGATAATATTCCAGAAAGCTCAATGGTTGTTGCATTGCTGAGAAAAACAGACACATCATACGTCAAGAACGTCATTGAAGAGTTCGACAAAGTGTACAACACGTATATAGCCACCAAAATACCAGGAAAATCAATTCAATCAAAGAAGAATATGAACAATTCCATTGTTGGAATTACTTCATTTTTTTTAAAACAAGTATCCTTGCTTTCTCTCAGCCTGTTCATAACAAATTCAACAAACTTTTGAATATCAACAACCAGGCCTTGTGATACTTTCAACATAAGCATGTTTTCAAGATATTGTCAGTGACTTAGTGCAACTTAACATGGACAAAGCAAGTCACAAGTAATATTACCATGGCACTCTGGGTTCCATGCTGCTGCTGTGATTATTGGCATTTTAATTGAATAAGATAGATAACATCTAGTATATGTCACTCGAAGGTGTTGCATGTGACGTTTCCAATGTGCCAAACATGGTTATTACTACACAGCGTAAGTATCAAGGATTCGAAGGAACATAAACACAATTCAAGGATATACATATGTCTGTTAAGTTATTTATCAAATTATCAAATGGTAATATTTAAAAACAAAACTCATTATAAAAAGTAGAATAACGAGTAAAGGAACCCACCAGAACGTACAACTCAAACTAGAGAAATAAATTAGTAAGCTGAGATACATAACGAGAATATAGAATCAGGTGTGATGAAACAAAGAATATAGAATCAGGTCGCGCAATACCTTCCATACTCATCAACGAACATGTCATCCATCTCCCTAATAGGATCATCTACAGAGCGCTCGGCGCGGGATGGTCTCTTCAACAGAAAACTTGCGCTAGAATCATCACTTGGCACCTCAATGTCACTCATGTACCTTCGGAGTATGTCTTCTGGCATAATCTTTCTCTCAAGCCACAATCTTAAAACCTGCAAAGCCAAGTGGCAGAAATGTGATCAACTGTTTAGAAAAATATATTTAGAAACAGCAGTAATGTAGATACTTTGAGGCACTGGCGTCGATTTTCACGAGCACTAGCTCCAGCTGGAGCAGCAGCACCCAAAAGACGAGGTAATGCAGCTTGAACGGTGGGAACATACGAAGCCCCGGAAACACCTGAAGATTCCATAATTCAGATAAAAAAAAAAATTGGGGCATAATTTAGCATTGAGAATAGGATTGATGTAATACTACCTCCATTTCAAAAAGATTGTCATTCTGGCTATGAATCTCGATAAGTTTTCGAGATTCATAGCCAGAATGACAATCATTTTGAAGCGGCGGTAGTATTAAGAACCAGACTTACCTTTATGAGAATGAGAACATTGTGTTATGGAGTCCACGAGAAAAAGGAGGTCAATCCTACGATGCAAATTAGGTTCACTCTCCAATTTCTTTATGAGAAGCTCGACAATCTGGATGAAAAGTAAATTATCAGATACATAACTTAACATTAAACAGTCCGGGAGATGGAATGATGGTTCGTGGGCGTGCAAGATCCAAAAATATTAGAGAGAGAGAGAGAGAGAGAGAGAGAGAGAGAGAGAGAGAGAGAGAGAGAGAGAGAACCTCTTCAGCTATGCCATATTTGGAGCACTCAATCGCATGACGTGTTGCTCGTCCTATACTGTCCTTTGTCCTTGAGAGTGTCTCTATCATTCCCTCTAAAGCATCACGAGCAATCGCTGCATCTGTACCACCGGTTGGAGAACCGCTGGTCTGCCTAAGCTTGGGACTCTTTCCTTGTTCATGGTCAAGCTCCATTAGGTCTTTCAGAACAATAGGTTGACCAGGGCTCTCCGGAAGAGCAATTCTTGATGCAGATGGAATGCGTAGAACAGGACTAGAACTTAGTCCAGGCAAACCGTACGGTGTGGAGGTAAGACCACAATTATCAACCAAAGACTCGTCAAATTTTCCTTGAGAAGACGCAATAAGATTCCTCCTTGCTTGGGCAGCCGCTATAAGATGCTTCATTGACCTGACGGAGTCAGTGTTAGATTCAGAAGAAGCTGCTGCTTTATCAACGAAACTTGATCTGCATAAGAGATACCAGAAACTATCAATAAACCTGTTTGAGTCTAAAATTTTAAGCATTGGAAAGAAACTTGGTTCAGACTCAAAAAGCAGTATACCTTTCTTCTTTCAAGAGGTCCCGCTTCCCAGTTCGCTCAGCTAACAAGGTGGCGCTTATATTTTTCTCAACAGCCACAGCTACCTGTGACCCAGGCTTCGGTTTAGCCTTAGTGTGCTCTGATTTCAGTAACAAGGCATTCTTTTCTGAGGCAGCATGGTGTCGAGAATGGGAGTTCCCAGTTGTTTGCTGGGGCAGTTTAGAAGTACTTTGGGCTTTCTTCACTTCAGAGGATGCTGGCATTTTTGTTTGTCCAGAGGATTTGCGATCTGCTAAGTTAATTTTATTATCCGAACCATCAGAAGAATCGACCAAGCCTGGGATTGATCTTCTCCCCGCCATCTGTTGCCTAACATGCGTTTTATCTTGACTTGGTGAAGAACCAACGAGCTCCTGCTTCACAGGTGACATTGACATCCCAGCACTTCTAGGTTTCTCTTCTCTTGCACCGCCAGAAGCTTTTACAGAAGAATTGCTTGCTTTAGATGAAAATTTCCCCCGAGCACCTGACTTATCGGTTGGGACTACATGCGTGGAGAAAGATTTAACAGAAGTTCTGTGAAGTGGTGTCCGCTGTCCTTCCTCCTCGTCATCATCAAAGCGACACGCTCTTCTCTTGGGTTTTGCCAATTGCTTATCAGAGGCATCCTCCATGCTGGAACCTTTTTTAGCAGAATCAGCAACAGTGGACTGAGTTGCAGACCCAGACCCTTGTCTCCATCCCTCAGAATGAAGCCTTGATACGGGTGATAAAACACTCCCTGATCTACGTGCCCTATCATCACTGGTGCCAGTCTTTGGAACGGTGTTGTTTTCTGTTTGTCTAGCAGTAGACCTCTCATGTTTCACAGCATTATCCTTCTCGTTATTAACAACAAACTTCGTCTCACTCTTGACCAATGCCTTAACTGTTTCACTGGTCCTGTCCATAAGTCTTGGCCTCTTTGCTGGAGGTGTATCAGTACGACCGTCCAGCTTGCGCTGACCACTTCCAGGCAGAGGCTTCTTATCGGAAGAAAACCCAGCAGATGATTTTCCAGTCGGCTGCTTCTCAGGCTTGCCACAGACCACTTTGTTGCCAGCCCTTTTCTCTGAATCATTGGCCAGTGATTGCTTCGCTGTGATTCTTGACTTCATAAATTCTCTGCTCTCTTTGTCAGCGCTCATGTTTAATACAACATCACATGAAGCGTCGGGATCAATCGGTCCAGTAGAACCACCAATATCAGCACACTTGTTTTCTTTCCTTTCAGCATTCTTCAGCTGCTTGTTGGCTTTAGATTTCTTTGGCACTTCAAGGGCGCAAACTACCACCAAGTTAGGGTCCAAAGCAAAACTCTCTGGAGGACGGCTCTCTTTTTCAACTGGTTGCTCTTCAGCCTGCATTTCTGCACGTACAGATGTTGGTGAATGCTCCTGTTCATGGTGTCCCTCAAAAGCAGACTTGGACGCAACAGACTTCTTTGTCTTGGGAAGATCAGGATCCTTTCGTAAGGGTTTTTTCTTTTGAGAACCTGCTAAAGAAGGACCACTTCTTTCATGACCAACATCTTCCGTGTCCTCCTCGTTCCCTGACCCTTGCTCTAAAGTATCTGAGTTGTTGATAGGATTATCAACTTCCATTTGTTGCAGTCCTAGAGTCTCACTGTCATCAGGCGATTTTACAAGGTGTTCTGACGGCTTTCCAGTCAGGTCAGGCAGAGCGCCACTTGCAGTTTCCGATGATTTTGGCAGCTCATCATAGGCCTTGCAGATCTGCTCCACAGCCTCATCGAAAAATGAGGCATACTTTTTTGGTAGTTTGATGCTCGGAGCGCGATCTAACAGCTCATTCTTTGTATTTTCAGTAAATTCCTGAAGATCTGCTAGAGTTACAAAACCACTGCAGGATCATAACAAAGAAAGTGCAGGCATGTGAGACAGCAGAGGCAACAATCTAGGACCAAAATATATACTAGCAAATTATGAGAGGATATAACAACAACAGAAAGAAGTGCCCTTATGTTGAGATAATTTTATCAGAAATCGAAATCCTAAAACCAGAGCTGTAGGTTGTCAGTACGCGGAACCACAGACACCAGTACATGTAAAAGCCGTCTTGCCCCGACAAAAACCAAGGAACCGCAACGTGCCAACATGCAATGTGGTGCGGCTCCGCAATGTCCAGGGCTTTAAATTTGGCAAGTACGCAATTCATTGAAGCCATAATCATCTAGTGGGGAAAGTGCTAAGGCATGTGAGCTAAACGACACAATTGGGGAAGTGTGTGATGGTGGTGATTCGTCGCATGACTATAGGCGTTACAAGTAGCATCCATACGACGTGCCTGACATGAAGAAGCGGGAAAAGCGATGCAAGATACAGATACAAGTGTTGGTTTGGTAGTAGTAGTAGTAGGTTATGTGGATGAAGGAATGGAGGCAGGAAAGAACGGGAGGTGACTCACATCTCTTTGGTGCCGAAGAAATAGACGAAGAACTTGCGTGGAGTAGGCGACTGGCCCCAGTCCTCGGGCTTGCTGACCTGCGGAGAGGAGCTGTATAGGAAGGCGAGGGAACCTAGTAGATAGACATAGATAGCAATGGGAATCGCAGAGAGAGGGGAGGTACCTTGGCTGGCCAGGGAGGGTATCCCTTGACCTTGGCGAGGACGAGGTCGCCGAGCTGCGGCTCCCTGGTCCACTTGCGCCCCGGCTTGGCGCCGCGCCTGCCGGGAGGCATTGGCGGCGGCGGCGCCTGGCCCCAGCGTGGAACCCTAACCCTAGCAGTCCCTGCCGCCTCCCAAGGGAAGAAGGCTCTTCTCGGCGAAGGAAGTTGGGAGCCCGAAAGCTCCTCAACCCTAGCTAGGGCCTCCTCCTGCGTCAAGGGTCGGCGGCGGCGGCGGTTCCTTGCTTGCTTGCGATCCCCTCCTCCTCCTCCTCGCCTCTCTCTCTCTCTGTCTATCTATCTCTTCTCTGGGAGGGAGGGAGGGATTGCACTCCAGCGCGGCGCAGCAATTCCTCACCGCGAGATCGTTTCTTTGTTGGGGAATCGCAGAGGATGAAAAGATTTGCTGCTGCTGCTGCTGTTGATTCGTGTTGCTCTCGTCTTCCTCCTCCTTTCCTGCCTCCGAGACGAAATTGCAAATTGCCAGGGGGAGGAATGCGAATGCTCCTGGTATGCACATCGATCCGTGTGGGTCGGTCAGGTGAGCTGCTCGCCTCTCTGCCACTGCCATGTGGGCCCAACCGCCTCCATCTGCCCTCGCCCGTCCGTTCTGCATCCCACGCTCCACTGTGCCAGTCGGGACTGCCCCGTCATCCACCTCGCTTTTCTCGTGAAAAAGTTCAAATTTGGTCCCTCAACTATTATTAGAGTATAATATTGGTCCTCACTTTCCATACTTGTCATGGTTATACAGTCTATATATAAACTACTAGCAAAAGTGCCCGTACGTTGCCACAGGTTGTCTGTAAAAAAAACTATACAAATAAATTTATGAATCTTAGGTTTTAAACAAAATTGAATTTGATAAGTTCAATTAAATGCCGGAAAGAGGCCCATGAAAAACTTTGGGGCATTTGGAAAAACAATCTACTTTGGATACCAATTTTGAAATTGGTCTCCTTTTCTAGACCTTTTAACATAAAGCCTCCAATAGGTCCTCTTTCTAGATGTCGTCTACTAAAGCACAATTTTCAAATTAAAATATAATTTAAATTCTTTGGCAAAGAAGGAATAGACCAGACTATCCCTGTTCTCCTTCACGAGAGCGACAAAATCACAATACCTCTTCTATGTTCTCTCTCCCGTGTCCATGGCCCGTCCCCAACCCTAACCTTAGAAGGAATAGGCGGCGGCAGCTAATTCGAGGCGACAACGCTGAGGGTGAGGGCGTTACATATAATTTAAAACATATGTATAAAAAATAGTTATCATACGACTATAGAAACATGATTGATGCTACAAGCTTGTAAAGTTCACTAGAAATTTATACATTCGGGTGCAAAGCTTACACTAGATAGCCGTGGTAGATAGATAGAGATAGTTTCAAAATCGCATTTCTATTTTTTTGAACCGTATGTGATATGTGTAATTAATATAAGATAAACAAAGCACAATAAAAAGTGTTTTTTTTTGTTTTCAAGAGAGATTCTACTCCTTAGAGCGTCTCCAACGATCCCTTTATCTGCCCTCTTATCTTGGTTTTGAGGACGCAGAGTGCAAAACTTGTCTCCAATAAAGCCCTCACCCTTCCCCTAGGGACGAGAGCTCTCTCATCCAAGGCCCTGGCCCTCTCGTTCCCAGGAGCTCCATCGAGAGCCTCCTCATCCGAACTGGTTGGGCCATCAACCACTTCCCGCGCCCATGCTCGCTACCGCCACCATGTCGTGCGACACAGCCCGTCAACATGCATATGAGAGCCGTCTCGAACGCGTGTCAGGGAGGCGTGCGCTCGCATCGGCGGAGCGCGCCATGGAGGGTGATTGAGGGGGATGGCTCGAGGAGGACCGCGACACCCATGGACATGGAGAGAGAGAGAGAGAGAGAGAGAGAGAGAGAGAGAGAGAGAGAGAGAGAGAGAGAGAGAGAGGGAGAGAACATGTGAGGGAGAGAGAGAGTACGGATGGAAGACGAAGAGGAAGGAGAAGGGATGAGGTTGGTTAAAAAAAATAAAGATAAGGGGCACGACTGAGAGGATTGTAAATGAAAGTGAAGTCAATTAGGAGGGTAAATCTGGGTGAGAGAGCTTTTATATGGAAGAATAAGGGGGAAAAAGTAAGAATTTCATTGGAGATGCTCTTGGTCTGGTCCTCTTTGGCATCTGGGAGACATTTTTCTCACTCCGTATTATTAGCATTCAAAGGTGGGCCTCACGTATAGAGCGCGTACGCCAAACGGTCAGGGTCAAGAGAGGGAAGTAGCCACATTTACACGTGTGAAAGGGAAAAACACTCCAATGCCCAGTACCTCGCTCGTTTTTTTATAAAGGTTTGTCCATGTATTCATTCAAGCAATGATTGGAGTGAGAACACCCCAAGAACAAAACACCCTTGAGTGGTTCTGGATTACTATACTCCCAAAAAAAACTAGTACATATTACATTGTAGACGGTTGTCGACGGGCGCTTCTGAAGCATCTGGGGAGGGTCTCGCTTAATACAAGCATGAGGTTGATTGCGGCCGTGAGTCGTCTGCAGGAATAACTTCATCAGTGAATTTGAATTTAGTTGTAGTTCATCCAAATGCATGTTGGAGGCAGCGGCACCACCTCTGGTCGGCGATACTCTTGTAGCTAGACATCTGGTATCAGAGAAGACGTAGTGGTCTATGTCTTTCAAGAGTACGTAATGTCATACATCAAGAGCACTGGTACCATCGGTTGGAGCCCCCGGAGGACCTGCAAAGAACATGGTGCATTGAGGAGCACCACACTCAAACTCAACACGTAGCAGGACACGTGTCCTCGCAAGACGATGCAGGCCTGCACGTTGTGGCCATCGCCGAGCACAACCAATGGCTGGAGATGTCGTTGCCAAGGGAGGAAGGAGGCTTCTATTTGTTGCTTATCGCTGACTGAATGAGTGATGAGGTTGCAATCGCGGCAACGTGTAGGGGATGTGCTTCTTCATCTCCAGTGATGGGCGACGACTCCCAGGCAGGTGCTTGGCGAGTGAGTCGAGGGGACAACGTCGGCTTGGCGGAGAGGGAGGCATAGAGGCGAGCTAAACCTACCGAATAAGAAGGCGATGTCGCGTCTTCCTTTGAGAGGTTGCGCTCGGTGGAGACATGCGACACTCGGATGGATCGGAGAGGGAGCTGACGCGGAGCGGATTGCTGCACGCTGCACCGCCGAATCCCACGCTGTAAAGCGTGGATCTAGTGTAGGGCTGCCAGAGAGTGCCATGACCCATGAACAAAAAAGAATCGCGGGTAGCGAGAGGCAAGTGGTTGCAATGGATGGCAGGGAGGGAAAAGACCTAAACCTACTTTGTTCGGGCTCTCAACCAGCACCAAGCTAACACCACGGAATTCGCAGCCGACGTGCAGAAGGACGACGACCGCGGCCATGGCGACTCGGGGCGGAGAGAGGAGAGGCGACCCAGGCCCACTGAAGATTCAACCACAAAGCAACTAGCTAAACTACCACCGGCGAGAACGCCGGAAGGAGAGGAGGGGGGGCCGGTGGTGGCGGGAACCTTAGGCGGCTGGTTGGGCGAGAGCTCGAGTTAGTGTCCGTCCCGTGTTTATTGTTTTGTATGCCACCAGTTTGGTTGTCTCATCTATGAGGTCTTATCGCGCTTCTCCCCGATGGCGAGTTTGATGTGGCTGTGGCTAGAGAGGGGATTGGAGCTGCAACCTTTCCCCGGTTGTCGGCCACCACGACTATGACGTATCAAGCGTGCCGTGCGTGACTTTACGGTGGCTAAGGAGATGCGATAGATTGGCAAAGTGAGTCCATAATAGACCCACTCGATGGTCTTGGTGTGGACATGGAGGCGTGAGAACCGACGAGGATGAGGTTAAGGCGTCAAGGATGACAGGGGGGTGGTGCGGACGAGGTCAAGGCTTAGAGGACCTCGCTCGACGGTGAAGAGGTGATGCAGAGGATGTTGCCGCATGGAGGACCTCAACGACAAGAGCGTGGTATAGAGCGGGAGACGACATGGAGGACTTCCCACGGCTTGATATGCCCGGTTCCTACTCCGTGCATTGATCTCATTTCCAGGCAGTCGTAGGCCATGCGCGGGTGGTGATGGTAGCTTGCGCGCGAGGTCAAACTTGCATATCACACACACAAAAAAAGTCAAACTTGCATATACAATCTGAAAGGGATGGTTACAATATTCTGTCAACGTGGACTACCCAACGCCGTCCTACTGTGAGATCACGGCTGATGCCAAAATGTAACCTCAAATTTCTCCCACCAGGCCCTAAACGCATGGCCATGATTCTTTTTTTTAAAAAAATGTACCTGCAAAATACATCCTCTAGTGCTGTGGTTGGATGCTAAGTTTGTGTGTGAAATCAAACGAAATTTCCCTTTTCTTCCTTCCAAATTCTGGGGCTGCGTGCATTTTCAAAGTTCTCATGTGCCATTGCTGCAGGGTTGATGCAAAATGCTGACTGGACATGCAACGGTTAATGGAACTTCTGACGCTGCTGTAAATAGGAGACCTCGTCGCTGTTTGGAGTCGCGATGTGTTTGGGAGATTATCAGAGAGGAAGAACCCTGTCAATGCACAATTCGTATGTGCCGAGCATCTGACGACTCTCCTCCTTCTCTTATGCTGAGAATGAAGCGATAACATCTTTTCCCGGTATCGTATACTCTTTGTAATGCTTTTCTTCCTACTGTTTTCCAGGAGCGGCAAGTAGCTCACTTTGAATCAAGACAGCAGCAGCAGCAGAGGTATGCATTTTTCTTTTCTAACTCAACCTATTTATGCACGCCACGTTATGCCATGGTACCGAATAATGCATGAGTTTCCTACTCTCTGAATCGATTTTGATTATTCTATCTTTCTTTCTCCATTCGTATTCAATGTTTCTGTGCTGCCAATTTGTTAGATTTCGCCTTTGCTAATTAGAATATGTGATGTGCCGTTTACTTCCTTGTCAGGTGTATTGTCCTAACGGTTATTCCTATCAATTTCTATCGCGATTTCCCGGGGGAAATGGCAATATTCATCCCTTATCTGAACCTACATCTCCAGAAGGGAGCCTTGAGCCATCATCCTCCCCGCCAATTCTTTTCCTTCATTTTAATGTTCCAGATGAATCTCATAGAAGATGGCCAGATAATTCATCAAGGCTACTGGAAGAGAAATCCAGCACGTCCAACAGTATGCCCAATTCAGATTTCTTAGTTAACAGCTTTACAAAGCCAAGTAGCCCACTTTGAATCAAGACACACTGCGAGAAGGAAGAGCAAAAAGAAAAGAAACAGAAGCAACGTTGTAGAAAGCCAACGGGTAGATCCGAAGTTAAATGCAGAGAGAGCAATTGTACTGCCCCTGTAATCGAGGTGGGTGATTGTGAAGATTTGACACTTTCGCCTAAGCATGTTGGTGACATACTCTTTGAGGAAAATTTTTCTCCTAATTCTTCTGTTAAAGAAGCTTCTGAAGAGGCTCCTGAGAGTGAAAATGATAATGAGTACCACTGCTGTTCATGTGCTTGAGTTTCGAGTGCATCATACTGTGATGAGATTGAACTCCCCAGATCAACAACTTCATGCCCTGGATTGTTTGGACACTATACTACGGATTCTGAATTTACAGGTTCATCTCAAGAAACTTGTTATGATGGTTATAGTATGAACTGTAGCCATGATATCAACACTTTGTTAATTAATCTCCAGAGATGAATGCGGGCCTGATCCGTGCGAGATGACGGAGTGTTGCAGTTTTAGTAGCGGAGTTGATGAGAATTGGCTATAAAAGTCCGACTATGGTAGTGGCATTTGTTCCCAAGATTCTTCTAGCCGAGGCAATGGATTCCAAGCAGTCCATGTATGCAGTGACAGTGGTTTCCATCTTGTAATATCCAGAAAGAGAGCCAGAAAAGAGAAGAAAATGTCTTTGTGGAAGAATGCATCCATTTTTACACATGGTCGGACTGAAAAATACACTGATTCCTCATCTAGGCAAATGACCAGGGACCACAACACTGAGGATTGGCCCCACAGACAAAGTCATGTTGGAGGCATACAGAGTAAGCACGTTACGTTAAAACATCCCACCAAGAATTTCACACATAAGCCAAGTAATGTTTGCACAGAGACTCAAAATGGAGTGCCATCAAAAGATTGCAAGTTAGGAGCACGTCTCAATTGTTTTCCCAGTCCGAAGAAAAACAGTCGTGGGAATTCAGCTAGCAGTTTTAGCAAAGTGCATAATTTTTATTCAAACAGAAAGGTATCCGACGCTGTTCACAACAGAGAATTAAACCCTTGTGAGATGACATCAAATTCTTCTTCTAAACCGACAACTCTGAAGTCTTCAAAGGGCAATGGTACTTCAGAATCTGGTAAATCAATAGTTCATACTCGAGCTCCGGTGGCGGAGCTGGCCGAGAAATTTGAGGGGGGCAAGACAAGAACATCAATGTTTTTTGGTTGGAATTTTTTTTAAAAAAAGTGTATTTTTTTGTAGAAAAAAGTGATTTTGTAGCCTTGATTTTCTAAAAAAATTAGTTCCGGTGAGTTATGGCATCCTATTGCTATACCGAGTTACATATTTGATTTTTTTACTTACATAAACAAGATTTGGGAATAAGAACAGTTGAGGATGTAGGGTTTACATTAGATTGAGTTGTTAGCGGAAGTAGCCGAAGTAATCTACTCCGTCTCCGACGATGGCGAGCTGGAGCTGCCGTCCATCATCTCCGTCTCCGACGATGGCGACAAAAGAAGGGCGAAGTTTGCTACGGCAATTGGCATTTGGCAGTAATGCATGTATACAATTGGGTTGTTGCCCCCTAGCTAGTATCCTCACAGGCTTGCTGGCTTGTCTGCATGTATGCCTGTATGAATGAAGCATGATAGTATGCAGATGATGTCTGACTGGTTAGTGGTCCAAGTAGAGCCTACAACAAGTGATAGATCAGGCTCACATCTCACATACGCACCTATAAAATGATTGATATCATTATTAGCACGTCATTGGTTATTCTTGCGGGCTGGAAATAAGGATTTATTCAAGGCAATTTATTTGTTCGTCAGCAATTGTAATAGAGGTGGAATGTCCTTCAGCGACGATAAGCATCTTTGTCTTTGAACACAACAGCTCAAATGCGTCGAGCAAAATTTCTGTGGAACATGGACTACATAAACAATAACACTGTAGAGACCTACAAAATGATGACTCACTTTACTCCCTCAAACAATTTTATTAGATGCGATTTACACTTTATTGAAGTTTGTCTTTTTTGTTTCTCGGGCTCTCGGCCTACAAGTTGAATTTGAAGCTCAAATTTTGCATGATGATAGTTACCAAAATATCTGATGTTAAAATATTTTTTAATTATTTTTACGGTATCATTTGAATGCATATAACATTACTTGCTATTAAATGATATAATCAATATAAAAAATGTCATAATTATTTAAACATTGGTTGTTGTGTGAATTGTCATCATGCAAAATTTAGGTTTCAAATTCTTTTCTGGGCAGAGAAACAAAAAGGACTATTGGAGTATAAGTGAATTGCTCATCTTTTCGTGAGTTGGTTGGTGCATGCAACTAAACATGGTATCGAGCCAGAGGTCTTAAGTTCAAGTCTTGGTGACCTACTCCTATTTCCATGTCTGAGGCCTAAGGGAGCCTCCACGTGAGGGGGAGTGTTTACCACATGAGGGAGTGTTAGAGTATAAGTGAATTGCTCACCTTTCCCTGTCAGCTTTTGAATGAGTTGGTTGATGGATGCAACTCAATAAAGACAAACTTCAATAGGATGTAAATTGCACCTCATGAAATTTGACCCAAAACCTAAGGGAGCCTCCACGTGAGGAGAAGGGGGGGGGGGGGGGGGGATCAGCTTTTGGGTGAGTTGGTTGATGGATGCAACTCAATAAAGACAAACTTCAATACGGTGTAAATTGCACCTAATGAAATTTGTCCCAGGATCTTTCTCAATTTGTTAGGTATTCCTTTGATTTGTTCTGTGCTCTTTTTCATTTGTTCCAGTCACGGGGCTCGGCAGGGTGTGGGCACGGCAGCACGAGCGGGATGCGACGAGGAAGACGAGCGCATCGCGGGGTGCTCGTCCGATGTTGGTATGTAGTCATTGAATTGGTTGATGGATGCAACTCAATAAAGACAAACTTCAATAGGGTGTAAATTGCACCTAATGAAATTTGTCCTAGGATCTTTCTCAATTTGTCAGGTATTCCTTTGATTTTTTCCAGGCTTTTTTTTATTTGTTTCAATCACGGGGCTCGGCAGGGCGTGGGCGCGCCAGCACGGGCGGGGTGCGACGAGGAAGACAAGCGCATCGCGGGGTGGTCGTCCGTTGGTATGTAGTCATTTTCTTATGTGTTTCCTTTGGAGTAAATAATTACAATAGCAAATTCAGCATGATAGACAAGTGATGTACTTAATCATTTTTTATTCATGCTCAGAGGGGGATTTGTGATCAAGACATAGTTGAGGCTCAAGCTGCTTAGTTATGAAGACCTACACATCAATGTCTCAGCTGACTCATGATAAAATAGATGCTGCAGTTGCGTTGATTGATCTGCTTCTAGCTCCTATCTATGTAAGTTCAGCATTTCAGGCTTCAGCAACTTTCTTTTACAACAACGATAATAGAGCTTTTAGTCCCAAGCAAGTAGGGGTAACCTGAGGATGTAACCCACAAGAACTAGCAAGCAATGTTAAAAGGGGGAAAAAAATGAGAGAAAAGCATGAACAGAAGCAACAGACAATTGTTTATTCTCTCTATATTGTGCTACCGACTCACCCTGAAATCACGTTGATCTTATTCAGATAAACTCAGCAGCTACTTTAACAACTTCTACTGTCTCTTCTGCAGTTACTTCTGATGCTGTAAATCCAGCTAATGTGCAGCAGGTGCAGAGCACCACTTCACAGCCAGGTTTACTTCACTACCAATCACATAATGCCCCTTTGTTCTCTGCTCCACACCAGCCAGGTTTACTTCACTACCAATTTCGCACCTTCCCAACCATTTCAGTTGGTGTCGCGGCCACAACAGAATCCGTTCAAGAATACAAACAGGCAAGGTGACAAACCGATCTGTGATCCTTTTGCACCAACGGCAACCTCAGGAGCGAAGAAGACAGACACGGACCCTGAGTATGAGGATCTCATGGCGTCGGTTGGAGTGAAGTAATTAGTGTGAGAAGGTCAAGTTGTTGTTTCCTTTGGCATGTATTGGTTTGAATTTCATTTGCTACTGCTACTATATATGGTCTCCGTTGAAAGAAACAGCAAGCCTGGATTTGGCCTAGATAGTTCTGACAAGATGCCGTGGGGATGTAAACTGAAAGGTTGTGTTGCCTGTTAATTCCTCCGGAATAGCAGTACTTTTGACTTGCTATACTGTAGAAAGGAATTGTTATGATGTGTTCGTTTAGTTTATGGGTCTGAAGGACGTCGCATCACATCTTCAGTGGGTTCCCTGACGTGCATTATGCTTACTGTTTTATACGAACGACGAGAAGAATGGAATTGAAACATAAACTGAATATGAGAGTCGTCCTTTGGAAAAGTCTACCTACTAGGACCAACAAACAGCGGAGCCGCATATAGGCGGCGACTCCACAGGCCCTTCGGCGGAGGTATTTCGGCCGGCCCCCTCACCTCCGGTGGCCTCGCCATCGGGGGAGGAGGGAGGCCCGGCATCCAAGCTTCTATTCGTTCCTAGGTTTAGATAGTTAGGTTTTCTTGCGGTTGTAAGGATCGTGTGACCGAGAGGGGGGGGTGAATCGGGCACACCATGAACTAAAACTTTTTGCACTTCTAGCTACTCTAACTAATTGCACAAGTAAGGATACAAAACTAGAGAATACATGTGCACTATGTGATAGTGATCAAGTAAGGATAACCATGTGCTAGGACTTGTACATGCTAGGAGCAAGGTATATATGAGCATATAGAACAACCTAGCATATGATACAAGATAAGCTCAACAAGTCCTACACATGCTAGTGTATAAGGTAAAGGCACTCAAGCATTCTAGCAAGCATATGGGTAACACATAAGGAAGCTCAAGTAAGTCCTATACATGCTAGTGTATAAGATAGATAGACAATCAAACTAGCATGCATACAAGTAACACATGGGGAAGCTCAAGCTAGTGATCATGATAACAAGATAGATACAACATAAAGCATAACAAGATCACTAGATGATGTCAAGCAAGTATATGAGCTATGAGCAAGTAAGTACACATAAGGTAAGCTAGCGCATATCACTAGAGATAACATAGAGCTAGCACACGGAAACAATCATCGAGCAATCATATGATAAGCACAAGATCTACTACATGCATATAAGATAAACAAGATAGTAAGTGCAAGTAGTAGAGAGTAAGAGTAAGAGATTGCTCATCGATTTTCCCGTGGTCTCGGAAGGATGGCGCCTTCCCCTACTCCACGTTGGGTCACTCCCGTCGGAGTCTCGACCCCGTCCCTCCGCTCGATGGCGATCCCCTCTAGAGCACACTCCACCCTTTAAGCCGGTGATGTCCCCTAAGAGCACGCTTCACTCCTCGAGTGAAGTCACGGGCTTCACCCCGCCGCACACCGGCAATGCTCTCCTCCTTGGGACCATCCACCGCTCTTGAGTGAAGTCGCGGGCACGTCCCGCCGGGCTTCTCCCGGGTACTCCTCCGAAGGTAAGGCTCCGCACTTGATGCGTGCCAAAGGGCGCTCCACTAGTGATGCTTCTTTCGCACGGGAAGCTCCAAGACCGTGTACAAACTTGTGTCGGCTTCCACACTCTCTTTGGCAAGCTCAACACCGACGCCTAACCGGTCTAGGCCTCGCCATAGACCAAGGGTAACAAACCAAGACCGCCTCCCTATGACCACACTAGTCCTAGAGGTGGATGGATGCTCTCAACCCTCTCAAGCACTAAGCTTTCTTCTCCAAATCTTCACCATGTGCTTCTCCTCTCTCTCAAGCACCAAGATTTATCTCTAAAGCCTCTCCATGTGCTTCTCTTGCATCCTCTTGGCTTCCTCTATGTTTCCCCACTGATAACAATGGCCAAAGGCACCCCAAAGGGTCAAGCAACCGGCTATTTATAGCCCTCCACTCAAAAACTAGCCGTTGCCCCGAAAGTGTCCAGTCTCAGTGAGGACCGTACAATTGACCGTACTGTACGGTCATCAGTGGACAGCCTGCAGTATTTCAGCGATAACTCCTTGCTCCGAATTCCGATGGAGGTGTACCATATATCAATGGAAAGCTCTTGAAATTACCCACAACTTTCCTTTTGGGCAGATCTCCCAATTCGGTCATCTTCATGTCCATATGTTGACCGTACAATACGGTGCCTATGACCGGACAGTCCGGTCTCCTCCAGGTAGTCTGTAGTATTTTGGACATAACTCCTAGCTCCGAACTTCGATGGAGGTGCACCATATACCGTTGGAAAGCTCTTGAAATTCTCTACAACTTTCCTTTTGGGTCGATCTCCAGATTCTGACATCTTCATGGCCAAAAGACCACCGGACTGTCCGATCACCATTCTGACCGTATTGTACGGTCTCTAGGACCGTACCGTCCGGTCTCCTTTCCTCATTTCCAACAGAAACTTCGTCTTCTCTGTTGCTTCTTCCAATAGGGACCGTACCGTACGGTCTCTTTGACCGTACCGTCCGGTCTATAGTCCGGTCTCTATTTTCTCAGCTTCCAGAACCTTGTCTTCTCTGTCTGTTTTCCCAATAGGGACCGTACCATACGGTCTCTTTGACCGTATTGTCCGGTCTTCTCTGCTGAAGCTGATCTTGATCATTTCTTCGATTCTTGCTTCCAAACTTCATCCACTTGGCTCTTCTTCTCCTCTGCTGTCACCCTAGTGCCTGAGAGACTCTTTGAGCATCCACATACCTCTACCACTAGTGTGACCTAAGAGAAACGACTCGATCCCCCTTGATAGTCCGGTTGTTCCTATGGACTCAAGCCTACATCTACACCAAGCCAACACTTGCTTGGATCTAGCATGTCCTTAGCCTTGATCCATCTTCTCAACCGCAACCTCCAACAAGTCCTTGATCCTTGTCATCATCCATCAACGAAGCTTCTTCATGTGACCTAAAGAATATGCATGAACACCTTTCCTACATCCAAAGATGTTAGTCACAATGATCTAGTTGTCACAAAGGACAACCCGATCGAAGCATCATATAATGGCATAGGATATAAGACAAGAACAACATCACATAATAGACAAGGTCATCATGTCATATGATATAAGGTAAAACAAACATGATGATCAAGAGTATGTCAAGGTATAAGATGCATAGAGGAACACATGACATACTCACCTTGTGTCTTACCTCATGTGCGTAGTAGTACCTCGTAGAGTAGTCCTCATGTTCACTTCTCATCTTCACCATCTTCCTTGCAACTATTGATGTGTTGGCACTCCAATAGTGTGTCACTACATCCATGAGACTAAACATCTTGCAAACTAGCAAACCTTGTTAGTCCCATTGACCATGTTGACATCAATCACCAAAACCTATGAACCATGCTCTAGGTTCATTGATCTTACAATCTCCCCCTTTTTGGTGATTGATGGCAACACAACCACAGCAAGAGATAATAGATAGAATGAAGCACAACTCCTTGCCTAGGATGTATTGACAACATAGAATACTTTGCTCATACCTTGCCTTCTTGAATGTATCTTCACTCCATAGTTGCAAGTACTTCTCCCCATTAGCATGTTCTCCCTATTTGTGCCTCATGTCTCTTCTCATTCCGCAACTACTTGCTTTGGAGGATATACTTCTCCCCCTTTGACATCAAGCACCGAAAAGGGACAAACAAGGCAAACGTTAAAAGCACAAGGGAGCTTCATAGATAGTGATCCTTTGGATGTGGATGAGATATGGATCAAAATCTTGAAGCCTCATAACATAGACTAAACTCCCCTAGATTTGTGCATACATGTGATGGAAGGCAAAGTATATGCACAATTTAACAATTAAGTCAAGTGGGGGACCTTAAGCTATGTTATGGAAGGTAGCTAGATAGATAATGCAAGAATAAAGGAAAACCATTACCTTCTTGCAAGAATGATAAACTTAGCATACCTTCGGGGATGTGATTTCTTTCCGATGCCATAAAGAATGTGTCGTTCGAGTATCATGGCACCTCAAGTGAATCATCATTTCTATCAAGAGACTACAAAGATAAACTTGCAAAGGATATGAGTGAAAGCATGCAAGACTTTACCACTTGTAAAAGCATATAGATATGAAGCACAAAACAAGGGTAAAGCATTTCAAACACAACAAGGCATCATGCAAGAAATATAAGGACACTACACACATGATGGTAAGAAAGACAAGCATGCAAGTCATAGCTCAAGATAAGATACCATTTGAAAGATAAGCAATATAGCAACAAAAAGTACCACAAGATAAAGCTAAGCACATGGAGCAAATGACAAGCATGAAAGAGTGATGATATGAAAAGGAGCAATACGCAATCAAGTACAAACATATCATCACGGGATACACATACAAGAGGCAAAATGGGATGAAGGAGATGTTACCTTGATGTTCCGGTCGAGGCAAGTCATAGCTCATAAGATGTCACAAGTTAGAGCAAAAACTCATACCACAAGTGAATGAAAGCACAAGGAGCTATGACAAGCACTAATGCTAAGATGACAAGGGTATAAGAAGATTACCTTCATGCTTACCTTGTAGAGTGTCGCTCCTCATAAGCTTCCATCTCAAGAATGTGAGGAAGATCGATCAACTTGATCAACTTGACCTTCCTTTGTGCTAACTCCCCCTTGAGATGGTCATCGTCTTCTTCTCCACCTCAAGATTGTGAGAAAGACCGATCATCTTGATCTTCGTGATCTTTCTTCATGCAAACTCCTCCTTGAGGTGGTCGTCATCTTCTTCACCTCAAGATTGTTGTGAAGATCGATCATCACGATCACATGATCTTCAAATGCAAACTCCTCCTTGAGGTGATCTTCATTGTCTTCACCGTGTTCTCTCCTTTTTCTTGTGCCTCCTCCTTGTTCCTACAATTGATCTTACAATAGAAAAAAAACAAGAAGGGCAAACGTCAAATGCACAAGAGAGCTTCATGAACCATATCCTTTTGAGTGGAAGGCATTTGGACCATGATCATGAAAGCCTCATAACATAGGCTAAACTCCCCCTAGAGTTATGCATACTTATAGTGGATGGCAAGATATATGCATATCATTGTGTGAAACACATGGGGTAGCTTAAACTATGTTATGGATGGTAGCTAGAACAAAAGATAATTGAAATAGATCGGTTCTAGGCATACCTTTCGGAGAGAAGACATTATGACATGTAACCTCATGATAAAACTAAAACAAAGAAACACACGAGTGAAAGACTCCTTTGTGATTTCCTATATGCAATGCATGACCAAGCATATAATACAAATGCAAAGGAATTTAAACATGCCATGATGAATGCATGTAAGATTAAAGACAATGCATAAAGGAAACCTACTCAAGGTCAAGTTTGAACCTCTCTCAAGCTTACTCACTATGAGCCAAACCTTGCCTTGAGTCCATCGGTCCACCAACTCAAGCATCCCCCATACTCATAGCTATCTTGAGAAAGTTAGACCTCGAACTAATATTTTTGTGCGTTTCTTTTAGGTTGTTTACATGATGCATGAAAGTGCACAACATACTAGTTCACAAAGGAGCTACTAAAAAGCAAAGGAACTAGAACGAAAAGAAACTACACTAAGATACAAGATACCTCCTTGAAGAGTAGATGTTCTCATTCATGCCCTTGACACTTGTGGCGGCCTTCAATGATCTCCATGTATTGAACTCGGTCCACCATCTCCATCACCTCAAGTGTTGTACTTGGGCGCCTCCATGTGATTGGCCGGCTTCATCCGGTCCATTAAGTTCTTGGGCACCCAAAGCATCCTCATCTTCCTCCTCCTCTTGCGAGTCTTGTGAATGCTTGCATCATTGACTCACTCTCCTCATTGAGTTTGTGATATTCCTTCAAAACAAAGACTCAAAAGAAAGAGCTCTCACAAGAGAGGGTTAGTTCATCACAAATAGTAAATGGATGCGAGATAGATGAACTAGGAGTAGTGGATGAAGAAGAAAACAAGCTAGATAAGGTTGGTAGCTTGATAAGCGATCTCAAGGTTCTCATACTTCTCATGAAGCTCAATGTTATCCAACTTGAGCCTTCAACTCATATATAGAGCCTCATGAGATGACATGGGATCCTTGAGCTCCTCATCAAGCTCACCAACACGAAATATGGCCATATCATTCTTTCCTTACCTCCTTTACCTTGGAGGTGCATGTGAAGATGAAGACCAACAACATGTTCGCATATGCTCTTGAAGAAGAGTCACTCTCGTAGTCTTCATTATTGGCAATCCTCTCACCAACAAGAAAAACCTTTGTGAGATGACATCTCCTTCTTCTTGACCTTGGTCTTGTCCCACAAACTTCTTGTATTTGGCCTTAGAATCATCTTCTTCTTCATCACTCTCATTGATCCTTCCATCACCACCTTCTTCTTGTCGATGACCCGCAAGTCATGTCTTCCAATGAGGCACACGGGTGGAGATGGAGGAGGTGAAGTTTTCATCAAGATATCAATAGCAACTTGATCTTCACCATCGGTTCATAGTCACCTTGATATCAATGAGACACAAAGATGAGTTAGATAAAGAATTGAAATTCGGTTTTAGATATACCATCATCTTTGCATTCTCCGAGGAAGATGTAGATTCACTTGAGTGATCAAGGAAGTGAATATCCCGAGCTTGCATTATCTTCTCAATTGCTTGCTCTTCAAGTAATGGAAGCTTGCTCACGGTTGTAGATTGATCTTCAATAGAACCACCATCACCAATTGACATGTCCTCAAAATGAGAGACATTTCCTTGAGTGCTCATCATGTGAGATGGTCATGAGCAAGACTCCTTTAAATTGTAGCTTCGCAAGATCTTCATGTTGAAGTGCAAAAATGTTGTCGCCAAATCTTGAATGAGGAGGTGCTTTCAAGATCTTCATGATAACCTCACCACTTGAGCTCTTACACTTGTCATATAATCGATCCACTGATCTAGCATAACCAAGCGAAGAGACAAGTAAGTGATTCATTAAAGAATATAGTAAGATTATCAAAATTACTCCTCAACAAGAAAACTAGCAACAACAACATCATGATCATCATAAGATATAACAAGAACAACAAGATCATCATGATAACATGGTTATCCGTGAAAGTGCTAGAGAATTTATTCATGGTATCCCACAATTCATTTGGAACTATGGACATAAGGTAGCTATTCAAGCGATTCTTTCAACGTCCAAAGTCCAAACCCATAAGAGATGAAAACCCAAACTCATTCGGTCACATCTCAAAGGCGGTTAAGCCCTAAATTGAGCACTTGGCTCTGATACCACTTGTAAGGATCGTGTGACCGAGAGGGGGGGGTGAATCGGGCACACCATGAACTAAAACTTTTTGCACTTCTAGCTACTCTAACTAATTGCACAAGTAAGGATACAAACTAGAGAATACATGTGCACTATGTGATAGTGATCAAGTAAGGATAACCATGTGCTAGGACTTGTACATGCTAGGAGCAAGGTATACATGAGCATATAGAACAACCTAGCATATGATACAAGATAAGCTCAACAAGTCCTACACATGCTAGTGTATAAGGTAAAGGCACTCAAGCATTCTAGCAAGCATATGGGTAACACATAAGGAAGCTCAAGTAAGTCCTATACATGCTAGTGTATAAGATAGATAGACAATCAAACTAGCATGCATACAAGTAACACATGGGGAAGCTCAAGCTAGTGATCATGATAACAAGATAGATACAACATAAAGCATAACAAGATCACTAGATGATGTCAAGCAAGTATATGAGCTATGAGCAAGTAAGTACACATAAGGTAAGCTAGCGCATATCACTAGAGATAACATAGAGCTAGCACACGGAAACAATCATCGAGCAATCATATGATAAGCACAAGATCTACTACATGCATATAAGATAAACAAGATAGTAAGTGCAAGTAGTAGAGAGTAAGAGTAAGAGATTGCTCATCGATTTTTCCCGTGGTCTCGGAAGGATGGCGCCTTCCCCTACTCCACGTTGGGTCACTCCCGTCGGAGTCTCGACCCCGTCCCTCCGCTCGATGGCGATCCCCTCTAGAGCACACTCCACCCTTTAAGCCGGTGATGTCCCCTAAGAGCACGCTTCACTCCTCGAGTGAAGTCACGGGCTTCACCCCGCCGCACACCGGCAATGCTCTCCTCCTTGGGACCATCCACCGCTCTTGAGTGAAGTCGCGGGCACGTCCCGCCGGGCTTCTCCCGGGTACTCCTCCGAAGGTAAGGCTCCGCACTTGATGCGTGCCAAAGGGCGCTCCACTAGTGATGCTTCTTTCGCACGGGAAGCTCCAAGACCGTGTACAAACTTGTGTCGGCTTCCACACTCTCTTTGGCAAGCTCAACACCGACGCCTAACCGGTCTAGGCCTCGCCATAGACCAAGGGTAACAAACCAAGACCGCCTCCCTATGACCACACTAGTCCTAGAGGTGGATGGATGCTCTCAACCCTCTCAAGCACTAAGCTTTCTTCTCCAAATCTTCACCATGTGCTTCTCCTCTCTCTCAAGCACCAAGATTTATCTCTAAAGCCTCTCCATGTGCTTCTCTTGCATCCTCTTGGCTTCCTCTATGTTTCCCCACTGATAACAATGGCCAAAGGCACCCCAAAGGGTCAAGCAACCGGCTATTTATAGCCCTCTACTCAAAAACTAGCCGTTGCCCCGAAAGTGTCCAGTCTCAGTGAGGACCGTACAATTGACCGTACTGTACGGTCATCAGTGGACAGCCTGCAGTATTTCAGCGATAACTCCTTGCTCCGAATTCCGATGGAGGTGTACCATATATCAATGGAAAGCTCTTGAAATTACCCACAACTTTCCTTTTGGGCAGATCTCCCAATTCGGTCATCTTCATGTCCATATGTTGACCGTACAATACGGTGCCTATGACCGGACAGTCCGGTCTCCTCCAGGCAGTCTGTAGTATTTTGGACATAACTCCTAGCTCCGAACTTCGATGGAGGTGCACCATATACCGTTGGAAAGCTCTTGAAATTCTCTACAACTTTCCTTTGGGTCGATCTCCAGATTCTGACATCTTCATGGCCAAAAGACCACCGGACTGTCCGATCACCATTCTGACCGTATTGTACGGTCTCTAGGACCGTACCGTCCGGTCTCCTTTCCTCATTTCCAACAGAAACTTCGTCTTCTCTGTTGCTTCTTCCAATAGGGACCGTACCGTACGGTCTCTTTGACCGTACCGTCCGGTCTATAGTCCGGTCTCTATTTTCTCAGCTTCCAGAACCTTGTCTTCTCTGTCTGTTTTCCCAATAGGGACCGTACCATACGGTCTCTTTGACCGTATTGTCCGGTCTTCTCTGCTGAAGCTGATCTTGATCATTTCTTCGATTCTTGCTTCCAAACTTCATCCACTTGGCTCTTCTTCTCCTCTGCTGTCACCCTAGTGCCTGAGAGACTCTTTGAGCATCCACATACCTCTACCACTAGTGTGACCTAAGAGAAACGACTCGATCCCCCTTGATAGTCCGGTTGTTCCTATGGACTCAAGCCTACATCTACACCAAGCCAACACTTGCTTGGATCTAGCATGTCCTTAGCCTTGATCCATCTTCTCAACCGCAACCTCCAACAAGTCCTTGATCCTTGTCATCATCCATCAACGAAGCTTCTTCATGTGACCTAAAGAATATGCATGAACACCTTTCCTACATCCAAAGATGTTAGTCACAATGATCTAGTTGTCACAAAGGACAACCCGATCGAAGCATCATATAATGGCATAGGATATAAGACAAGAACAACATCACATAATAGACAAGGTCATCATGTCATATGATATAAGGTAAAACAAACATGATGATCAAGAGTATGTCAAGGTATAAGATGCATAGAGGAACACATGACATACTCACCTTGTGTCTTACCTCATGTGCGTAGTAGTACCTCGTAGAGTAGTCCTCATGTTCACTTCTCATCTTCACCATCTTCCTTGCAACTATTGATGTGTTGGCACTCCAATAGTGTGTCACTACATCCATGAGACTAAACATCTTGCAAACTAGCAAACCTTGTTAGTCCCATTGACCATGTTGACATCAATCACCAAAACCTATGAACCATGCTCTAGGTTCATTGATCTTACAGCGGTGGTCGCTTTTGGCAGCGGCCGTTGTTAGGGTTAGGGTTTCTCTAGTGGTCTTGTCGAAGAGGGTGGCGGCGGCGGTGCGGCGTTGTCAAGTTTGTCGGCATGGAGCAATTGAGGACAAGGTTTCTCGGCAGTGATGGCGAGGCGAAGAACCACGACAAGACAAAGAAGGGGCCATGACGGTGGGCTAGTGAGAATTTGGTTTCCGGTAACATCTATCTGGATGTTGGTCGGATTTGTGTTTTCCCATGACGAATCTGGTGAAGGAGGCGACGATGGGTTCGGCAACGGGCTCAGCGACGACAAGTTCATCATATTTTTATGTGGAAGGTTAGCAGTCTACCCATCTTTTGCGAAAAGGTTGGGTTTCAATTTTCCCCCGTCGGAGATGAGGATGACGGTGGTGGATGGTGAGATGGCCGTGTTCGTTCAGATCGGAGTTCTCGTCCGTGGCATATCCGTCTGGGATGGTGATCCTAGTTGGTGGAATTTGCGGCTTTTTCAAGGTTTCTTGTCTCCCATCAATGTTGTTGGCGTTGTTTGGGTGGTTTATGTAAACAGGGAAGGTAATATGCTTTAATATCAATGAAATTTCCTTTTCGCAAAAAAAAAAATGAATATGAGACAAAAATAATCAGAGATAAAATACCACTATACACGTTTTTTTACCTCAGCCTACCAACCTCCTACCAGCCAATAATTACACAAAGTTGGTCTTATTTGTAGAATCCTTTATATTTAGGTACAAAAATTTGAATGCTATAATCCCTTATATAAAGTGACGGAGGGGGTATACCGAGCTAGAACTATCACTGCTGAAGAAAGGATAAAAAATGATGCGATATCACAGACAACCAAAATTGTGTTTTGCAGATGGCCTTCGATAGCAGCCCCTAGTCTGAATGAATTTCAGGGTAAATCGTTGTATTTATTTTTTGCAATCTAGATCTTTTAAGTGGATTTTGTGAATTTTATAAATAAGAACAATTGTTTCATATTTTTACATCATATAGCCTGTGCCAGCTGTTTATGCTTCTTTCCCTGGGAGATATAACTTTTGTTGCAGTCATGTTGCCGCACATCTGCGAGGACGTTTATGAAGGCAACCGCGAGCTTTTTATTTCCTATATTGCTGGAAACCATCTCATGACGATGTGGAGCGAGATCTATGTGTTCACAACCTTCCGACCAACACCTGTATAAAAACAGATATTTGACGGGTCAATTTTCTGAACGCGAAACACAAAGGTAAGCTGTTCAATGTGTTTGCACCTCACGCCATTTCTCAACATACGATAGAAAGAACCCATTCATGATTTTTTTTCTTCTTAATTCTGATGTTGGACTTTTATTGAAACACGGGGACAGGGGACTACAATATTTTTACTAGATAGTAATAAACTAAGTCCTTATGCTAAGCCATTTTTACTAATATATGTTACATGTACAATATTGTTCATGAAAAGATACCTTTTCATATCATGAACTATGAAATATCTACTACAATATTTCATTTTGCACCACTGTGGTTGTCACCTAGTAATACTGATAATTGTTTCCTAACAAATAGAGTTATAGAATATGAAGGAATGGTAAGATACCTTGTTGCAACGCCCATAAATGAAATGCTCTTGGCCATAGCATGCACGTTTTAAGGCCAAAATGTTAGGCACTCATCTCCTTTGGGAGGCTAATATCTAGGAAATATAAGCTGGAAATGCAAATAAAACATGATTAAGAGATATTTTGTTTATCAAAATAGGATTGCTAAAAATTGCTCACCAAACTGCAGTCGCATGTTACATGTTGTTTACGACGTTCTGCACATTATTATTCTCATATGGAAGTTTTTGTGTACACACCTCATGGACATGAAAGCCATGCCAACAAATACTGCTTTAACTGCGTCCTTGCGTCCAGCATATTCAAATGCTAATGGTAGCATTTCATACAATGTTAGAAAAGCCATCACTCCCCCAACTGTACAAAGAAGGAATAGCAGTTCAGTGAATACTTGTGGAATCCACAAATTTGTTAAAATCTGTAGTTACCTAATCCAAGTAGGCCTTCCAGTATTTCAGGATTCAGGTTGCTTGGGAATACATATGCTGCAAGAAATTAGGTTTCACATGTATTTGCATGAGATGTAGTAGTGAGGTACAACATAAACACTTCGGAAAAAAAAAAGGTACAACATAAATAAGGGAGTAACTCGAATGATGTCAATACCATTGCATCCCTTTTCTTTAAAAAAATGTTCAATCTTTGGAATCATCATGTTACTTTAAATAATGTAATACTGACTATATTATTTTCATTTTTCTCATGTATTTTAAATAAACATCAATTTTCATTGTGTAGTGAGGGAATCGCTCCAGTTAATAATTGAACTTTTCAATGGATGTACTACATGATACTGTTGAGCAGTTTTTTAAATGGTCCAGAATATACAATAAGTCAACTCCTTAATAGTATCTTTAAAATCAGATATTAACCAGTAACCATTGATAAATACATCACGGGGACCTCAGTACCTTCATTTGTTGAATCATTGTTTATTAATAATTAGCCATCATTTCTGTATAAGTTATACTCCCTCCGGTTTTAAATTGTTGACGTTTGACTATCTTTGAGTTTCGTTTGACCGTTCGTCTTATTCGAAATATTAGTTTAAATATGCAAAATTATAAGTTATATTTCAATTTCCTTTAGTGATGAAACTAGTCATAACAAAATCTATGATAATTTTTTAAATATTTTGAATAAGACGAATGGTCAAACGTAGCTAAAAAAAAGTCAAACAACAACAATTTAAAACCGGAGGGAGTACTTCTTTGGCATTTTTATTAAATAATTCACTGTTGGTCTTTAGTTTATAATATTTGAGATTTTTTATTAGATAATTTGCAGTTGGTCTTTAGTTTATAATCTTCAGGTTTTTTAGATAATTTTTGTTGTTTTTTAGCTTATAATCTTACATTACTTAGCTAGAAGCACTATTTCTATAATAGAGTGAAACATTAGTAAACTTAGTTCAATACTAAAAAAGCAATGTTTTAAGAAAATCATTCTAAAAAAATGTTTTAAGAAAATCAGTCTGGTAGAATAACTTGAAACAGTCAACCTACCCACAATAATTACCCCCAGTGGTTCTGCGAAACCAGATAGTGTTGCTAGTTTGAAGGCTTGCCATTTGCTGCACCATAGACATGAAGCTTTAGTGTTACTAAATGAATGAAGAGCTTATTCTCTTATTCTGCATATAAGTGCCACAATCATACATTTGAATTCTTTCACACATTCTTTTATATGATAGAACATGTAATTCGTCATTTCCTACTCCTATGTGGCTAGGTGTAATTACTCCCACATTAGAATCTCACAATATAGAGAATATCTCGCCCGCATATGTGTTCATACTATACTATATAAGTTGATATAATAGTTAAGTATGTGAGCATACATGGGGTGTGTGTGTGTGTGACAACTCGACACCATAATTGGACCATGTTGATCTAGGCACTTCGGCCCGAGCATGACTGTTCATGGGCCCGGCTGACTCATACCCAATGTGTATTTCAAAGATGGCAGTAACAACACATAATAGTAGAATGGATTTCTCAAAAAAAAAAAAAAGTGTAGTAGGTACCTGCAAGTGGCAAAATACGCTGGGAGAGCTACTGAGATACCCTGGAGATGATTAGATGAACATATGTTAGCTCTTTTATTTGTATTGTGAATGAAACTTTGTGGTGAGAAAAAATGTATTTACTTAACTAGTTGTTTGAAGTTACCAGAGTAAAACTAAAAATTGTATTAAATACTCTATAAAGTAGTCCCTCTGTTCTTAAATTGATGTCGCCATTGACTTTTTGAGTTACTTTTGACCATTCGTCTTATTCAAAAGATTTCAAAAATTATCATATATGTTGTTATGGTTTGTTTTATCACTAAAGAAAATTGAAGCATAACTTACAACTTTGCAAATTTGAAATAAAAATTTGAATAAGACGAACGGTCAAACGTAACTTAAAAAGTCAATGGCGACATCAACTTAAGAACGGAGGTTGGTGCCACAAAATTGTATTCCATGCTTTCAATTGCGGAATCGATTGATATTGGGTGTGGAATTTTAATTCCAATCAAAAGCAATATAGAAGAGCATGGGTGACCTTCAGAATGGGCGAGGAGACAATTTTAGTACCAAGTTACATTCAAAAGGTATTAGAGTCCATTACCTCTGGGATGTAGTGTAGAGCTATAGCAAGAGCCAAATTGAGGCCAACACGGACACCCTGAAGGTAGATAAGACTAATTAACTGTACAGCTTTAGCTATTATTGTTCAATATAAAAATTTTGGTTCATGCTTATTCAGACATCAACATTGCAAACTGGAGCTTTTCAAGGAAAAAGTACAAGATGAAGTATCCTTTACGCATTACCCATCTATCAAAAGGTTAATGTTTCTTAAAAGAATTAATTGTCCATGAAGTGGATTAGAATGCTACCAATTTGGCCAACCTGATATAAAGGTTACACAGGAAACAAATTGTTTATGAATACATATAGTTATCTGAAAAAACTTATCTGAACATTATTTATTTTTATTAAGCATTTATCATCGAATGATAATTCAGTAGATAAAAGGGTTGAGTATGCACAAGCAATTTATTCAATTGTAAAATGAAAAGGTTTTCAGAGCAAAGCCACCAAGTTTCCAAGACTGGAAGGACAAATTTTTTTGGTACAGCCAAACAGCAAATAGACTAAAAGAAGTAGATAAGTCTTTGTTCTAGATTGGTTAGAGAGCCTGCTTTGATCCCACCGCAATCCTTCAATTGTATATATGCGGTTCTTTGTGGCTCCTCCTCTTTTCCTTTTTAAGACTCTTTGGTCCTTGTACAGTGGGTGTTGTGCTACTGCTTTACTTTTATATTTTATATAATATACCACAGTAGGGGCTTCCCCTACTGTAATTCCTCAAAAAAAGTTATTCAATTGTTCAACGTTTGATTGCATAAAGTATTTTTTTACTATAAATCCAATTTTCTTTGAACCTAAATGAGCAATATACTTTAGCATTTAGCATAGGGCAACAAGGATTAGTTGTCTAAATGTGTACACCATTGTATTTTACCTTTGTTGTTCCAAGAAACGCAGCAGTACCCACAGGAAAGTTTTGCAAACTCACACCGGCAACTGTTGATGTATTTTTTTTAATGTCAGTACAACGATTACAACCAAATAAATTTGTGGAAAGAGACAGTTGATTACTCGTATATGCATGTTGCCCACTCACTATGCTTTATTTAGGGTGCAGATTTTTTAAACTTGAATGTACATTTATCATCTAATTTGTGAGGTCGATGGAAAATTATTTTTATTTTGACTCATTTGAATCACATTTAAGTATCCGCTCAGAGCCTGAAAATTTATGCCTGCGGTATCACTTGCTGAAGTACTTGCCTGGGTTTTCGTGTACAATGCGAACTATGTGGCATCATTTGCTATAAATTAGACTTGTGTTAAGACCAAGTAAGCTACTAAAGAAGTTTTATACTACTTTTTCCATTGAACAAGATCAGGCATTTACGTTCTATAGCAAATAAATTTACACAATATCATCATGTTTTGGTTAGGAAAATGCTATATATATTAATAATCACCTATGAAAAAAATGTGGATCTGTATATGATTATTCAAAAAAAAAATGCCATGTTTCTATGTGCTTAAGTGTTATTAGAAACATAATGGAATAGTAATTATTATTTTTTAAGGTTACAATGTACTTAATGTTATAGGCACGGTTCCTTTTTAAAAAGGGATAATGATTACTTTCTCTTGTTTCACATGGGTCATGTAATAGGCACACATAAATCTATGGACATCTATAGCATTCATAATTTGTTGTGTACAAAGACATAAATATAAATTTAGAAATAGTTCTATTTGGAATCTTCTATATAATTCTACGAAAAGTATGTGAGGCATGTTGAAGGCTTACCGATTGCTGTGACAACTACACTAAAGATAACTCTTCGGCGATGTCTCATCATAAGTTCCTTTCCTGCTATGTTGTTACCAGTCTTCTACCAAATGAAATAATAAGGAGGGTAACCGTTATGTTTCCCATTAAAGTGTTTTCTGAATGACTACTGAAATAAGTTGGATATATATTACTTGTTTGTCAGTTTGATCTATCAAACTGCAATCTGGCTCGGGGAATACATCGGCAATTGTTGAAAATAGAAGCGCTCCTGCAAAAAACTGTGATCCACAAGTTAAAAAGGTAAGAAAATGTTACAAACATTCCAATGGAACAACTTGATTTCATACCCATAGGTTTCCTTTCAGAAAACCAATTGCGTTGACAGCATCATAGGCCAAGTCAAAGAAAGACATGCTCAACATGAGTCCAGTAGCAAAGCCCTAAGAAAAATGGCCAAATACTTTTATTCAAATGTTGGGTTTTTTTTTTAAAGTCATTATTCTTGTGGGTAGTGGTATGTAGTTATAGCATTTACCTGCAACATCCCAAGTGTTTTGTTGCTTGGCGCACGATTTAGTATAGCCAACAGTGCACCTGATGAACAGTATACAGGTATTATTGGCACACATGGTTACTTATAGCTGCCGAGACTTATGATATCTTGCATTCAATGTTTGTAAATAGCATAAATTAATATACACCTACTGTTGATATTAAAAGAAATTTCTTCGTTGTACTATCTTATGATATCACCAATATGAAATTCCAGCATTGCGTAGATTTCAGTTTGTACTTAACACCTACAAGTCACATTTGAACATAGTTACTAGCCTTATGCGCTTACAAGTTGGTTACATCAACTTACAAGTAGGTTTGTGTATATGCGCACAAATTAGTGAGATGGTAGTTACAAGGGAGCCACAGATTTATACTTTCCACTAGTTCATTTGTACACTAACTTATAATTGACCCAATTATTACTTTCAGCTATCGTTGAAGCCATCACAATAATTTATATCATACAGGGGGTTTGTCATTTTCCTCCTCTTTCTTCATGATTTGTTATTTTTGTATCTTTTAATAGAAACGAGTTTTGACCTCAAATTTCGTGTGCATGTTTTCCACCATGTTCTCTACATGTATGCCAAGTTTCATAATTTTTCGAAACTTCTAAATAGGTTTTTGAGATGGTTTTCACGATTCTACCGAATAAGGGGTTTCCATGGAATATTTTCCCTACTTATAATGTGTAATATTATAATATGGTTCAACTAAGTTAAGATTAATGGCTGGAGTTTGAGGACGAGTATGATGATCATACGCAGTTTTAAGTGGGAATACGAAGATGGAAGTTACGCGAGGATTGAGTGGATCGATCCTTTTGAGGAGCCTAAGAATCTAGCCTACAAATCTCAGTGTTACGAATGTATTGTAATTACGTAAAATTTACCCTTGAAAAAACTTGTGCTCAAAAGATTTCACGTTATTATTGACATATAATAGGAGTCTGTCAATTCCCTGTGAATTCTTCTCAGACACCGCCAAACTAACAAGTTTTTAGCATCAATCCATAGTTTCAACAAAACTTTTTAAGCTTCAATTCATAGTTTCAACAGATGTTCGTCCTGCTCACCAGCATAATTTGTTTACAGTATAGTCTCTATATGTGGCTATTATGGGAGTAGCTTGTAGCATTTCAAGTTCAAAATCTGAGGAAAATCATGACTTTTTTTTGGCTGTACGAGGAAAATCATGATTGGAGCAAGCAACTAAAACTTTCAGAAAATCCCTGATTCGATCAGGCTATCAACTGGAAAAAGTAATTCTATGAAGTAGAGCTATATAGTGAAGCTGACTAATCATGTATCGAATGAAACAACTCATGGTGTCATCTATGAACCCACGAGAATGCACAATGGGCAAGCTAAGGGAAGTAAAGGGGGTCATTTGTCTGTACCGAGTGAGGTGCTTAAACCACCGACGAGCGACAGGGTGAGAGCAACAGTAACTTTTGGGTCCATGGTCAATTGACTTCCCCTTAATTTGCAGGTGTGCTGTAGCACTTTGAGAGCAGCTATGGATTTAAAGACACGAAGGCTGGTGCTGTAGAATTTGGAATGGAGGGATGGATGTGGGCTTTATATTGAGGCCATAGCTGGCGGCAATGACGTTCGTTATATAGTCAAGGATCGTGCTTGTGTGTGACGACTGATGGTTAATTCCGTATTGTATTTTAAGTGTCCTAATGGAAAGGGTAAGGGTGGGTTGAGCAAGTGGAGTAGGAGACGTGCAGTCATGGGTATGATGATGGATGGTGTTTACTGTAATATAGTTTAGTTGAGTTGAGGAGGGCAAGTTTGGAATGACTTGCAAAGTTGCATCAACACAATCGATTTCTTGCTGAAGTCTTCAGCATAATATGCTGTGTTTCACTTGAGGTATGCCTGCAGGCAAGGTAAAGGTGATCATTGATGTGCTGCTTAATTAGTTTTCCTCCTGAGATGGGAAGGAAGCTAGATACAGGACACTGGTGGTTTGGTGATGCCCTTTCTTATTTTCTTTTCCAAACCACGAAACCTTTTTTAAAATTTAATAATGAACAGATAAGAGAAATATGAGGGACCAGAAAGGAAATGTGATTCCTTTTTGTGTTAAAAACATTATATTTTAATTCCTCAAAATTAAAGGAAACTGAACCTCGAATTTAGCTAAATGCCTGGCCTGACCTTGGGCTGGGGTGGGAAGGGTATGGCGTTAAGGTGGAGGACGGTGGCGTGCCGTGTTTGTCGTCCCGGGCGTGTGTGTGTTTCTGTGTCAGCATACACCTTGCAAGCCATAGTGATTGCTACATAACCGTTTAGTATACATGTTTATTAGTACGATTGTAAAAGCTAGTGTCTGAATCACGTCTAAAAGACAAGACGCCACCAAAGAAAGGCAACCATAGTAGATATACCCCATTTATCATCCTACATAAACTAATGATGCAGGCTTCTTAGTTGAGACAAATGGTTGAAGAAAGAGGAGAATATAAATGAAGTGATAAAAAGATCGTGTGGCATCACCCAAAAAAGGATACACCGTAACCTGCAGGCCACTCTCGGCAGGGCCACCGCTGCCACAAGGCACAAGCCGCCGTCCTGCCACATTTTTTTTTTCAACTCAGACTGAGATTTGAATCGCTGACTGGCAACACAAATTAAGCGGCCACTACCAAAAAACCTACCCATGCTAATAGAGGAAAGCAACATAATTAAGCAAGCCATCACATAAGCGCCACTACCAAGATCAAGAGAACACAAATCAAACATACAAAATTGTGCAAATGTAAAGTGAAATGACTAAAAGAGAGTCAAAGAAGTCTCAACGCGTCAGGTCATCGTTGACTCGCGGAACGTGTCCTCGGGGCACCGCCGTCGTGATGCTTGGTGGCTGTGGCGGAAAATGACGGACGATTACGGCTGGGCTGGGCTGGTATCTTTCACGCAGGAGAGTCGATCAGGGATGGAAGCAATTGAAGCGCAGCTCCGCATGCATGGTTAGGCTTTCGTGGCCTTTCCTGGTCTCGACTTCAGATACTTCTTAGTAAATTTATGAGTTTCCAATCCGTATATAGTTTTACCCAGAAAAAGAAGAAGATGTTTTGCACATGTCACAGGTAACCTCCTAGGCAGTAAAACCTCCTGCCTCCTGAGTGATCTCTTCACTCTTTGGCTATCGCTACTATGCAGCATAGCCCATACCCACAGCACGAAATCAGTAAGCAGCGACGCTTCACCCATTGTCAGCGTAGTTCTGCAACCTCTGCCCGATAAGGTAACGCTCATCCCTAATAGAATCGTGGAGTTTTACAACCAACCTGCTGACTAACCTGCCTAAATGATAGAGCACACATACGGCAAGGCTGCCTAACCATGCAAAACGATGCACTGTAGAGTTCACGGCAGCAGAGTAGCCCAATGTTGGGAAGACGCCTTTTGCAAGCACATAAGGAACACATAGAGCAGACAGTAGCTTCACAGTGATAGGCATCAAGACATCTTGCATGACCCACATTGTCCTGAGCCCTGAAAAGCCGTTCTCCCGTGCTTGAGTGAGCTTCCAGTCCCACCTTTCGTCGATGAAATAGGCCAGGAAAGGTAAAATCCTTGTCCAATGAACCTTCAGAAATAAAACCCAATAGTTCATGAGTAAACCTGACTATAATCGAGTGAAATAATAATTTTGAAATTTTTCTGCAAGCCAGTCTAAACAGCTCAAGTCGGTACCAACAAAAACAAGGGTCACTTATGCAATGGAGTCTTGCAACACCAGTGCCACACATAAAATTTTGCTATTTTAGCTGAGTAACTGTTCCAACCTACAAGGTCCAGAAAACAACACGAAAAGTTGCACTCACCAATATAGTCCAGAATTTCAGCAAATGTGTGCCCAGGAACCAGATGCAGAACATGTCAAGAACTGGAATATTGGTAGGCACCACAAAGGGTGATATCAATAGACAATCAACCAGCAATCCAATAAGAAAGGGAATGATGATGATCTGAAAGCAAATAGCAAGTCAGAAGCTGAACCAGCCATAATAATAGACAACTAAAAAACAAAACCACCTCGATTAGCTCACCCATATGAACAAAAGCGGAGAACTCTTCAAAGCAGTTACACCCCAATTAGAGACGATAGAAACCAGCAGGTGTGTTCTCTCAGAAGTCACATAAGCAAATGAATCTCTAGAGACAGCAATAATAGTGGATATGATGCAAAATCCAACAGCAAAAGCAAAAAGATCTGAGCGAAAAAGAATCCACAGGTTAGCCCAAACATGCTGAAATACTTAGTTCGTAACGTAAGTCTAGTGTCCATCTCTGAACAATCATTACCATTAGACTTCAATGCACCTGCTACTGGTAGCTGAGGGATGACAATCAACAATGCACGCCCAACTGAGACTGGAGCAACTAGCATGGCAGAATTGAATATTACAGCAGTAAGCCATGCTAGCACCATGAGTAGTACCATATGCACAGCAACATTGCTCCTGGTACAATATGCCATAAAAAATATGGAGTAAATTCCAATACGAAATTGCGGCTAACCTCTCTGGATATGTAACATTCTCCAACTAAATGGTAAACAGTAGTGGAACAACAACAGGAGCAAACAAAAGAGATTAATAGAGCAAATGCCTCTCTTTCGAAGACTGCAGAGTAAATTTTTCATAATAGTTCCCCCCCTATTACTCATTTAACAACATTCAGTAGGTAACCCCTCTACTTCTAAGAAAACAATGGTGCCATAACAAGGATCCAAAATTGATATGCAACCTATATTTTTCAAGTAGCCCTTTCATGTGCAAGTATGTGCAAGAATCAAGACAGTCCCGAAAGATATTGGAAACTAAATGCAACATTAACTACAAAGGAATAAAACCTGTTTGCTGTGGATCTACAATAGAGAAACAGTTCGTCAAAGTCAGATTAAAAGGTGTGGCAGAAATTGCTGCTGGATCCTTCATTCTAAAGCAGAAAATTTTGAAAGAAAAAAAGGTATCGGTCTATAGTGCTTCTCTCATCTAAAAGTTGATGCTGGGGTTCCTATTCAAAATCTAAAAAGGCTTTCAGGCACTATCCAAAAGACAAGAAGAAAAAAGAGGCCTTCAGAGCACTAAATGGTTCAGAATCTCAATATATTAAAGAAAATATAGCGCTCACTTGTGCTTTCTTTTTGTACTTGGCTTTAATATGCAAAATTCATGTTCCCAAAGCCATGAAATTCAAATACAATTGATAAGCAAAAAGGCGCATTTATACTAACTTTACTGTTGCGAAAGGGGCTTTGCCCAAGTAGCAACTCCCAGGTCCCGGGTTTGATCCCCAGTGGGGGCGAATTTCCGGGCTGGGTTAAAAAAATCCCCTTGCCTCTCCCCATGCCAAAGCATAGGTAAATGAACACCCTGCCCAGTCGTGCTGTGGCACCGGTGCTGCCCAACCAGGGGGTTGTGATGGTGGGGCCGGCCCAGCTGGTCGCCTCTCAGGGTGTGTTGGGCATAGTTATTAAGGCGGTAAGGCGAGGCGTGGCGACGGACTACCGCCTTACGCCTTACGGCGGTAAAGCGCGAAGCGTGGCGACGCCATATGGTATACTATTTTTATCATTTTGTCTAATAATAAATAGCTGAATAGAAAAAAGAAAGAAAAAAGAGAAGAAAAACAAAGAAGAGTACATTTGGGCCGAAACAGTTCATAGCCCATTATGAAACTAAAGGCCCATCACATAGTCACCACGACTCCGGGTCGACCGGGTCGAGGGACGGGGTCGAGGTACGGGAGTCGACACATGGAAAAAATGTGGTACGATGAGGGTATACCTCTTCGGGACGAAATTTCGGGACATGATACGCGATCCCATCTAATCTGGGTCGATCAGCCGGATCGATGAGGTGATATCCATTATACACTAGGAAATAAAGAAAGGAAATAGAAATGGGCTGCTCGTTCCAGCATCAGAACATACCCAGCCCATGTTGGCCCACGTAAATAAACACAACCCTACACTCTCATCCTTATCCTCTCAGCACCACGCCGCCACAGCTCTCGTCCTCCGCATGGCAGCATTACTACGACCTCGCTCCGCTTGGAATCGCCCTCACAGCCCTGCTGCTTTCTTGTCTCCTCCCTCACGAACCGCCCGTCGAGCATGTCCTGTGACGCAGTCGTCGAGGGCTGCTCCTCTTCCTTCGCGCTAAAGTCGCCATCTTCGGCTACTTTCTCCCCTGCTCGGATGCTGCAGCCCGTGAAGCTTCTGCAGGAACGGGGCCACGACCCAACCAGATCCGGGACGCCGACCCAGTTCGACCCCGAATCTCGAACGGGGACGCCGTCTCGGGGTCGCGGAACGCACCATCGACCCCGTTCCCGGTGACTATGGCCCATCAATCAATCAGCCCATTCACCTCAATTTAACCCTAACCAGCTGTCATCTCCACCACACGAGGCCTCCACCACCACCAGCCGCCTCTCCCAGGTCCCAACTCCCAACCAGCCGCCTCTCTCTCTCAATCAACAGCAACGCGGCCACGAACCAGCAGCGGAGCAGCCTCCCTCCTCCTTTTCTCAGCAGCATCCCGGTGACGAACCAGCAGCCTCCCTCCTCCCTCTCTTCCTTAGCAGAATACCTCCATCTCTCGGGCGGCGGCGGCGGCGGCGGCGGCGCCGGAGAAGGGGCGCCGGCGGCGCCGGAGAAGGGGAGACGGCCACCGGCGGCTAGATCTTCCACTTGACCCCATTTGCGTGTCTTTTTGCACTCGATCTCTTTCTTCCCCGTCTCCTCCCTCGTTCCTTCTCCCGTAAGGCGAGGCGTCGTGTATGGCGTCGGCCCTGCACCGCCTCGACGCTTTGGCGTCGCCAAAGCGACGCTTAAGCGACGCCTTAATAACCTTGGTGTTGGGTCCCTGTGTAAGGGTGGGGAGGGGGGTCGACTTCTTCTTAATTGAATGCCGTAGGGGCGGTCATAACCCCGGGTCGAGTTTTTACTAACTTTACTGTTGTAATACAAAATAGCTTCTGTGTTCTATCTTATCACCAATGGTTCTGAAAAAACTCGAGTTACCAGTTGTGCATATTCATAGTACATATGTGAACCCAAATGGAAGTACAGAAAACTAGGCAATATTAGTTGAGAAAAAATACATCAAGCCATACACAAAAAAAGGTTGAGAAAAAATATCACAACATTGCAATGAACCTTTGTACGAACAGATGGTTTTACCTTTTGTCCTTAGCTTCATTAGGCCTACCATACTGGTCTTTTGGTGTGGCACTATTCCCTATCTTTGATTCACCAGCTCCATCAGCCTGGACAATCAACAACTCTGAAACTCCCGTAATGCCGAACCAATACCATAGTACCTTCTCCACAAAAGCACCAGGCTCAAGGTATTTAAGTGTCTTGCAAATGAGAAACCTCAGAAGAAGAAAAGCAGAGATTAGCTCTGCATAGCTTCGTGGCGATAACCAAAGTGCTTTGCCTTGAGTTGGAGGACCAAAGTAGCTGCTGCAATTTGCAAAAGGCATGAGATGCCAAAGACTGGCAAATATGTCTTGGAGCGACAGAGATGCAGAACTTACATGATATCCAATGGGAACACAGTAGGCACCAAACGGAAGACAATTTCAACAGGAACAAGAATGAATATTGTGACATAGATAACGCTGGAAAAAAATCAGGCAGCATCTTGAAATAAAATTTGTAGAACGGTTCCCCAATAGATTCGATCTTGACTTGGCATCTAGCAATGTGGACAAAGGGGATATTAACTCTTAGGCTCGGTACCTAATTTTGTTAAGATTAAAAAAAAAACACTTGTTATACTGTGAAACATCAATTGCATACAACATAGAAATGTTTAAACCACAACTATAGTATGCCATACCGGCCGGAGAAAGCTGGAAAGTAAGGACCGCAGCTTCAAACAGGTGTATCCAATAAGCCAATGAAGAGCAGTAGAAGCATATGATGAAGCAAATAGAAGATTGAGCTTCTGAGATATTGTCGCATCAAACAGTTTTGAAGTAGAGATATCAAGCAACCAGCCAAAGAATAGTGGGAATATACAAGTAACAGTGTGAGATTAGAGAAATGTTGGCTAAACTTATGATCCACAAAATGAAGTGAATCGAGAGAAAGTAATGTCCTATCAACCATTACATGTATGCCAGGCAGCATCCAAAAAGGGGTAAACAGACACTGCACACAGTTGAGCAGGACCTTGAAGAAGATTGCAATGGTAAGGTGCTCGCCCCTTGAGTACTGTTGGAAAGTATGCAGGCCAGTAAAAAGCAGAGCCAGTGAAAAGATAAGACCATATCCAATTGAAATTATAGAAACTGCTGATGTGTAGGAGTGGTCTAAATCGATATTGCCGAAGCTGAAGCATGATATGCAGCACAGGACGATCCTTCCCAGTGAGAAGGGGAGAAAACCAAAAACAAAGGCAAACATGACATCGCCAACTGCCACCTGTATATATTTTGTTTCAAAGACAAGGGCATTTATTATTGTTAGCATTTTGTAGCGAAACAGAAAGTAAGAAAAGAGAGATAGAAACATACAATCAGGGCGGCTTCAACTGTATGCAGGGCAAGGACTTGCAAGGTGTCCAATCCTCCAAACCTGGTCTGCAGGTGGGCTTCAAAGCGGGCGATCCAGAGCGCAAAGGGAGCAAGTGCATCTGCAGCGATTCTAGCAGGGGCATTAAGACGCCTGAGATTGGGGAGCTCTCTTAGGAAGGCTCTTCTGATGGAGACGCAGGCAAGGACGGTATCGGGCGAGGGCATGAACCTGAGGCCATGGAGCCCGGGAAAGGCAGAGAAGCGGAGGGAGAGGAGGTGGCGAACTTGAGCAAAGGTCCTGGAAAGGGCGAGGCGCCAGACCCAGAGGGTTGTGAGGGGCATGACGAACTCCCAGACGTAGATGGCGAAGAGGAGGGAGAGGAGGAGGAAGAGCCAGCCCGTGAGCTTGTTGGCGAGGCCGAGCATGAACTCCGGAAGGGGCAGCCTGGAGGGAGCATTCGGGGCGTAGACAGGGGCGACGGAGATGATGTGCTTGCATACCTGATCATGGATTCCATTAGTTAGTGGAGCAAAATCAATGGCATTCCCATACTAATTACTGTCTTTTTTTCACATTAATTCTCTCTAGCAGAGCAAGTTAATTGGGCAACTGAATTGAGTTGAATCGAATCAAATCGAAGAATCCAGCAGCAGCACTGACTGAAACCCTATGAAAACCCTAACTAATGCTGATGATGGAATTGAAAGCACTATCTAGCTGCTAGGAAGGAATAAAGCACTATCTAGCTCTTTCCCGCCCTTCCTCGCCCCTTCCCTCCCCTCCCCTGCCCTCCCCATTAACAAGAGCAGAGGATCAGGAGAATTAGAGACTTTGTGCGATTAAGCTTTACCTCTTGTTTAGTCTCTGTTTGTCTAGAGTGTGTAACAAAGTGGCAGATGCTTTAGCTGCCCGTGGTGTGAGTGCTTTGCCTGTCGGCGAGCATGTGTTTTGGTGCCAGGCACCATGCTTTGTAACCGAACTAGTCTCAGGCGATGTGCCTGTTGTCGGTGTTAATAGAAGCAGTTTGTCAAAAAAAAAAAAAAAAAAAAGAGCAGAGGAGAGGTGAGGAGAGGGAAAGGGGAGGAGATAATGGAAGGGGAGGAGAAGAATCACGTACCTCGCATCTGGACGGGGAGGTTCGTCGGGTGGCGAGCCATCGGAGGAGGCAGTCGTCATGGACGAACCTGATGGTGCCGCGGCAGGCGCAGGGGTGGCGCAGGGGCCGCTCTGCGTCGGCCGGGAGGTGGCAGATGCGGCACGCGTCCTCCTCCTCGTCCTCATCTGCTCCGCCGGAGGGGTCGTAAGGGGCGATCGCCGCGTCGGCCATGGGCTTGCGCTTACAGTAGGAGGAGGCCTGGAGGTGCCTTGGCCTCGAAGAAGAAGAAGCATCTTTTGGGATTTACCGTTTATACCCAAAAAAAAAAAAAAAAAAAAAGACGCTGCTGGGCAACACTCGCATGGGCGCACCAGCGGCACCGAATCGTGGGCTCACCAGGCCGTGCACACGTCGCACCACAGGCTCTCCTGGGCCGAGTTTTACATGCGGACCGAGCAAGGAATCCCTATTATCCGCCAATTCTATACATAGCCCGCTCTACAAAATCTTTTTGATAGAACATTTTAAGATTCGTGCGAACGGACGTCGAACGACTCACACATGCTGCTAGTTACTCCCTCTATCTCAGAATATAAGCATTCCAGGGTTTGGTCAAGTCAAGCTTTCTCAACTTTGACCATTAATAGCAAAATATTTATAGCACTCCATTATATATAGTTGATGTTGTTAGATTCATCTTGAAATGAACTATCCTAATATGCAACTCTTTATATTTAAAATATTTTATTTTTGTACTTATAGCTAGTCAAAGTTGAACCTGATTGACTTTCAACAAACCTAGGAATGCTTATATTGTGGGACGGAGGTAGTAAGAAGGAGAGCACAGATGAGCGATACGTGGCGCATTTTGATTGGAGCGGGTGAGAGGTGGGAGAAAAAGAAACGATTTGCAAATTTTAAACATATTTTTCTCTTAAACTATAACACCGTTTTCGAATCTGTTTGAACCTACGTGTTTGTTACAATTAATTCTATCAAATGAGATCCAATTTGAATATTTTTTGAATTTTTTAAATTTTTAAATTTTCGTCAACATTTTGAATGTACTGTGTCAACATTTTTTTTGCACTGCATCAACATTTTAGATGTGCTATGTCAACATTTTTAACGAAAATATTGACTCAGTTGTTTGAAAATGTTGACATAGGCTTATGAAATGTTGAACTGGTGTTTGAAAATGTTGATAGTTACTTGATAGGCTAAGTTGCCTTAAGTGGGCCGAATTTGATGAGCTATTGGGCTGACCTATAAGTTGAATTCTGTAGGACGCCCTATGTATAGGAGGTCCCCATATTATCTACGACGAATCTTTCGAAGGGATGCAAGTGATAGACCACTTTGATCTAAAAAAAAAAAGAAAAAAAAAGTGATAGACCACTTTGAGATTTGTGTGGAGAGAAATCGAACGGTTCAGCCAAGGTGAGATGTGTCATCTTACTATTGGTGCGGGATGGCTGAGACTTTAATTGAGTGCGATTTCAAAACTTTAAACGCGATTTTCTCTCAAACCACAACTTCGTTTTCGAATCCGATTGAACCATTGTGTTGTTTAGAATTAATTATATGAAATGAGATCTAATATGAATATTTTTCAAAATTTTTTAAAATTCAAATTTTGGTTAACATTTTCAGTATACTGTTGACTAATGTTGAAAATATTTGAAAAGTGTTTAAACAAATATTTTTGAAATGCTGAAGTTAAATCCGTGATTTGAAATTCGAAGAAAAAAAATAAAAACAACTTGGACATGGAAGCAGCCTATGACCCGTAAGACACCTCTCAAGCCGCTACTCCCGGCCAAGAGGAGCCGAGACGCATGGTTTCTGCGAAAACTGTTTTTTCGGTCCGTTTTCAAGGGCTATAGCACACGCTCTGGGCCGATTTTTGGCACCCGGCCCGATTTCGCGGCTAGGCCCAGATAAGCGCGGCCTCACAGTATAGGACGGTTTTCGTGGGTTTTCGGGGCGTGCGGCGCCCGTTTTGGGACGTTCCAAGGCCATTTGTACCCGTAGCTAGCCGGTTTTCGGACCGTGTAAATCCATCCTTATTTCTGCGATTTTCACATGAATTGGACGTGGAGACAGCCTATGACCCGTAGGACACCTTGCGGGCCGGTTCTCAGAATTAATTATATGAAATGAGATCTAATATGAATATTTTTTAAAATTTTTTAAAATTCAAATTTTGGTTAACATTTTCAGTATACTGTTGACTAATGTTGAAAATATTTGAAAAGTGTTTAAACAAATATTTTTGAAATGCTGAAGTTAAATCCGTGTGATTTGAAATTCGAAGAAAAAAATAAAAACAACTTGGACATGGAAGCAGCCTATGACCCTAAGACACCTCTCAAGCCGCTACTCCCGGCCAAGAGGAGCCGAGACGCATGGTTTCTATGAAAACTGTTTTTTGGGTCCGTTTTCAAGGGCTATAGCACACGCTCCGCGCGGATTTTTGGCACCGGCCCGATTTCGAGGATAAGACCCAGATAAGCACGGCCTCACGGTACAGGACATTTCACATGGTTTTCGTGGGTTTTCGGGGCGTGTGGCGCCCGTTTCGGGGCGTTCCAGAGCCATTTGCACCCGTAGCTAGCCGGTTTTCGGGCCGTGTAAATCCATCCCTATCTCTGCGATTTTCACACGAATTGGACGTGGAGGCAGCCTATGACCCGTAGGACACCTCGTGGGCCGCCTTCTCCCGGCCGAGAGGAGCCGAGACGCATGGTTTCTGTGAAAACTGTTTTTTCGGTCCGTTTTCATAGTCTATAGCAGACACTCCGGGCCGATATTTGACACCCGGTCCGATTTTTCGGCTAAGGTCCAGATAAGATGGCCTCACAGTACAAGACATTTCACGTGGTTTCTGTAGGTTTTCGGGGCGTACGGCGCCCGTTTCGGGGCGTTCCAGTGCCATTTGCACCCGTAAGTAGCCGATTTTCGGGCCGTGTAAATCCATCCCTATCTCTGCGATTTTCACACGAATTGGGCGTGGAGGCAGCCTATGACCCGTAGGACACCTCGCGGGCCGGTTCTCCCGGCCGAGAGGAGCCGAGACGCATGGTTTCTGTGAAAACTGTTTTTTCGGTCCGTTTTCATAGGCTATAGCACACGCTCCACGCCGATTTTTGGCACCCGGTCCGATTTTGCGGCTAAGGCCCAGATAAGCATGGCCTCACAGTACAAGACATTTCACGTGGTTTCCGTGAGTTTTCGGGGCGTACGGCGCCCGTTTCAGGGCGTTCCAGGCCATTTGCACCCGTAACTAGCCGGTTTTCGGGCCGTGTGAATCCATCCCTATCTCTACGATTTTCACACGAATTAGACGTGGAGGCAGCCTATGACGGGTAAGACATCTCGCGGGCCGGTTCTCCCGGTCGAGAGGAGCCGAGACGCATGGTTTCTCTGAAAACTGCTTTTTCTGTTCGTTTTTATGGGCTATAGCACACGCTCCGGGCCGATTTTTGGCGCCCGGCTCGATTTCGCGGCTAAGGCCCAGATAAACACGGCCTCACAGTACAAGACTTTTCACGTGGTTTTTGTGGATTTTCGGGGCGTGCGGCGCCCGTTTCGGGGCGTTCCAGGGCCATTTGCACCCGTAATTAGCTCGTTTTCGGGCTGTGTAAATCCATCCCTATCTCTATGATTTTCACACGAATTGGAGGTAGAGGCAGCCTACGACTCGTAGGACACCTCGCGGGCCGGTTCTCCCGGTCGAGAAGAGCCGAGACGCATGGTATCTGTGAAAACTGCTCTTTCGATCCGTTTTCATGGGCTATAGCACACGCTCCGACCAGACTTTTGGCGCCCGGCACGATTTCCGAGTTCCCTTCCTGGATACGTATTGGCCGGTAGTAGGAGACATTTGACGTGGTTTTTGTGGGATTTTGGGCTGTGCGGCGCACGTTCCGAGCACCCGTTATGAGCCGTTCTAGTGAATTTCCAGCCTGCTGCCCTCTATTCGGGACCTAGCGTATCCGAAAATTACACGAAAAATTCAGTTTTTTGTCACAGCGAACCGAGACGACGATAGAAAGACTCTCAGGAATTCACCGGTGGCGGGGAACCACAAGAAGTTAACCAAACAACCCGAACAAGAGACATGCTGTCACATCACTAAACGAGCATAGCTTCTCCATCTGATATCCGATTATGGCGCGGTTTTTTTTGTTGGAAAGGTAACAACATGGCCCACACAATGGGAAGCGAAATTCAAAGAGTTCACGAGCATATATTCATGTATATAAAAAAAGATGAATATCAGACGTTTCGGGCCTTTTTCGTGGGCTGACTTTTGGCACACGCTCCGAGCCGACTTTTGGCGCCCGGCCCGATTTCCGAGTGCCCTTCCCGGATACGCATTGGCCGGTAGTAGGAGACATTTGACGAGGTTTTTGTGGGATTTTGGGCTGTGCGGTGCACGTTCCAGGCCTTTTTCGCCCATTATGAGCCGTTTTAGTGAATTTCCACGCTGCCCTCTATTCGGGACCTAGCGTATCCGAAAATGCTCGAAAAATCTATTTTTTTTGCCATAGCGAACCGAGACGACGATAGAAAGAATCTCAGGAATTCACCAGTGGTGGGGAACCACAAGAAGTTGACCAAACAACCCAAACAAGAGACATGCTGTCACATCACTAAAACGAGCATAGCTTCTCCATCCGACATCCGATTATGGCGCGGTTTTTTTGTTGGAAAGGTAACAACATGGGCCACGCTATGGGAAGCGAAATTCAAAAAGTTCACGGGCATATATTCATGTATAAAAAAAACTTGATGAATATCCGCCGTTTCTGGCCTTTTTCGCGGGCCGACTTTTGGCACACGCTCCGAGCCGACTTTTGGCGCACGGCCCGATTTCCGAGTTCCCTTCCCGGATACGCATTGGCCCGTAGGAGGAGACATTTGACGAGGTTTTTGTGGGATTTTAGGCTGTGCGGCGCACGTTCCGGGCCTTTTTCACCCGTTATGAGCCGTTCTAGTGAATTTCCATGCCTGCTGCCCTCTATTCGGGACCTAGCGTATCCGAAAATTGCGCGAAAAATTCAGTTTTTTGCCACAGCGAACCGAAACGACGATAGAAAGATTCTCAGGAATTCACCGGTGGTGGGGAACCATAAGAAGTTGACCAAACAACCCGAACAAGAGACATGCTGTCACATCACTAAAACAAGCATAGCTTCTCCATGCGACATCCGATTATTGCGTGGTTTTTTATTTGGAAAGGTAACAACGTGGGCCGCGCTATGGGAAGCGAAATTCAAAGAGTTCACGGGCATATATTCATGTATAAAAAAAACTAGATGAATATCCGTCGTTTCTGGCCTTTTTCGTGGGCCGACTTTTGGCGCCCGGCCCGATTTCCGAGTTCCCTTCCCGGATACGCATTGGCCGGTAGTAGGAGACATTTGACGAGATTTTTGTGGGATTTTGGGCTGTGGGGCGCACGTTCCGGGCCTTTTTCACCCGTTATGAGCCGTTCAAGTGAATTTCTATGCCTGCTGCCCTCTATTCGGGACCTAGCGTATCCGAAAATTGCGCGAGAAATTCAGTTTTTTGCAACAGCGAACCGAGACGACGATAGAAAGATTCTTAGGAATTCACTGGTGGCGGGGACCACAAGAAGTTGACCAAACAACCCAACAAGAGATGCTGTCACATCACTAAAACGAGCATAGCTTCTCCATCCAACATCCGATTGTGGCGCGGTTTTTTTTGTTGGAAAGGTAACAACATGGGCCACGCTATGGGAAGCGAAATTCAAAGAGTTCACGGGCATATATTCATGTATAAAAAAAATAGATAAATATCCGCCGTTTCTGGCCTTTTTAGTGGGCCGACTTTTGGCGCACGCTCCGAGCCGACTTTTGGCGCCCGGCCCGATTTCCGAGTTTCCTTCCCGGATACGCATTGGCCGGTAGTAGGAGACATTTGACGAGGTTTTTGTGGGATTTTGGGCCGTGCGGCGCACGTTCCGGGCCTTTTTCACCCGTTATGAGCCGTTTTAGTGAATTTCCATGCATGCTGCCCTGTATTCGGGACCTAGCGTATCCGAAAAATGCTCGAAAAATCCATTTTTTTGCCATAGCGAACCGAGACGACGATAGAAAGATTCTCAGGAATTCACAGGTGGCGGGGAACCACAAGAAGTTGACCAAACAATCCGAACAAGAGACATGCTGTCACATCACTAGAACGAGCATAGCTTCTCCATCTGACGTCCGGTTATGGCGCGTTTTTTTGTTGGAAAGATAACAGCATGGCCCACGCCATGGGAAGCGAATTTCAAAGAGTCACAGGCATATATTCGTGTATAAAAAAATAGATGAATATCCGCCGTTCGGGCCCTTTTCGTGGGCTATAGCACACGCTCCGAGCCGACTTTTGGCGCCCGGCCCGATTTCCGAGTTCCCTCCCCGGATACACATTGGCAGGTAGTAGGAGACATTTGACGAGGTTTTTGTGGGATTTTGGGCTGTGCGGTGCACGTTCCAGGCCTTTTTCGCCCATTATGAGCCGTTTTAGTGAATTTCCACGCTGCCCTCTATTCGGGACCTAGCGTATCCGAAAAATGCTCGAAAAATCTATTTTTTTTGCCATAGCGAACCGAGACGACGATAGAAAGATTCTCAGGAATTCACAGGTGGCGGAGAACCACAAGAATTGACCAAACATCCCGAACAAGAGACACGCTGTCACATCACTAAAACGAGCATAGCTTTTCCATCCGACGTCCGATTATGGCGCGGTTTTTTTGTTGGAAAGATAACAGCATGGCCCACGCCATGGAAAGCGAATTTCAAAGAGTTCACGGGCATATATTCGTGTATAAAAAAAACTAGATGAATATCCGCCGTTTCGGGCCTTTTTCGTGGGCTATACCACACGCTCCGAGCCGACTTTTGGCGCCCGGCCCGATTTCCGAGTACCTTCCCGGATACGCAATGGCCGGTAGTAGAAGACATTTGACGAGGTTTTTGCGGGATTTTGGGCTGCGCGGCGCACGTTCCGGGCCTTTTTCACCCGTTATGAGCTATTTTAGTGAATTTCCATGCATGCTGCCCTGTATTCGGGACCTAGCGTATCCGAAAAATGCTCGAAAAATCTATTTTTTTTGCCATAGCGAACCGAGACGACGATAGAAAGATTCTCAGGAATTCACAGGTGGCGGGGAACCACAAGAAGTTGACCAAACAACCCGAACAAGAGACACGCTGTCACATCACTAAAACGAGCATAGCTTCTCCATCCCATGTCCGATTATGACGCGGTTTTTTTTGTTGGAAAGATAACAACATGGCCCACGTCATGGGAAGCGAATTTCAAAGAGTTCATGGGCATATATTCATGTATAAAAAAACTAGATGAATATCCGCCGTTTCGGGCCCTTTTCGTGGGCTATAGCACACGCTCCGAGCCGACTTTTGGCGCCCGGCCCGATTTTCGAGTTCCCTCCCCGGATACGCATTGGCCGGTAGGAGGAGACATTTCACGAGGTTTTTGTGGGATTTTGGGCTGTGCGGCGCACGTTCTGGGCCTTTTTCACCCGTTATGAGCCGTTTTGGTGGATTTCCACGCATGCTGCCCTCTATTTGGGACCTAGCGTGTCCGAAAAATGCTCGAAAAATCCATTATTTTTTACCATAGCGAACCGAGACGACGATAGAAAGATTCTCAGGAATTCACAGGTGGCGGGGAACCACAAGATGTTGACCAAACAACCCGAACAACAGACACGCTGTCACATCACTAAAACGAGCATAGCTTCTCCATCCCATGTCTGATTATGGCGCGGTTTTTTTTGTTGGAATGATAAGAGCATGGCCCACTCCATGGGAAGCGAATTTCAAAGAGTTCACCGGCATATATTCGTGTATAAAAAAACTAGATGAATATCCGTCGTTTCGGGCCCTTTTCGTGGGCTATAGCACACGCTCCGAGCCGACTTTTGGCGCCCGGCCTGATTTCCGAGTTCCCTCCCCGGATACGCATTCGCCGGTAGTAGGAGACATTTGACGAGGTTTTTGTGGGATTTTGGGCTGTGCGGCGCACGTTCCGGGCTTTTTTCAACCGTTATGTGCCGTTTTAGTGAATTTCCATGCATGCTGCCCTGTATTCGGGACCTAGCGTATCCGAAAAATGCTCGAAAAATCCATTTTTTTTGCCATAGCGAACCGAGACGACGATAGAAAGATTCTCAGGAATTCACAGGTGGCGGGGAACCACAAGAAGTTGACCAAACAATCCGAACAAGAGACATGCTGTCACATCACTAGAATGAGCATAGTTTCTCCATCTGACGTCCGGTTATGGCGCGGTTTTTTTTGTTGGAAAGATAACAGCATGGCCCACACCATGGGAAGCGAATTTCAAAGAGTCACAGGCATATATTTGTGTATAAAAAAATAGATGAATATCCGCCGTTCAGGCCCTTTTCGTGGGCTATAGCACACGCTCCGAGCCGACTTTTGGCGCCCGGCCCGATTTCCGAGTTCCCTCCCCGGATACGCATTGGCAGGTAGTAGGAGACATTTGACGAGGTTTTTGTGGGATTTTGGGCTGTGCGGTGCACGTTCCAGGCCTTTTTCACCCATTATGAGCCGTTTTAGTGAATTTCCACGCTGCCCTCTATTCGGGACCTAGCGTATCCGTAAAATGCTCGAAAAATCAATTTTTTTGCCATAGCGAACCGAGACGACGATAGAAAGATTCTCAGGAATTCACAGGTGGCGGAGAACCACAAGAATTGACCAAACATCCCGAACAAGAGACACGCTGTCACATCACTAAAACGAGCATAGCTTTTCCATCCGACGTCCGATTATGGCGCGGTTTTTTTGTTGGAAAGATAACAGCATGGCCCACGCCATGGGAAGCGAATTTCAAAGAGTTCACGGGCATATATTCGTGTATAAAAAAAATTAGATGCATATCCGCCGTTTCGGACCCTTTTCGTGGGCTATAGCACGCGCTCCAAGCCGACTTTTGGCGCCCAGCCCGATTTCCGAGTTACCTTCCCGGATACGCATTGGCCGGTAGTAGGAGAAATTTGACGAGGTTTTTGCGGGGTTTTGGGCAATGCGGCGCACGTTCCGGGCCTTTTTCACCCGTTATGAGCAGTTTTAGTGAATTTCCATGCATGCTGCCCTGTATTCGGGGCCTAGCGTATCCGAAAAATGCTCGAAAAATCTATTTTTTTTGCCATAGCGAACCGAGACGACGATAGAAAGATTCGCAGAAATTCACAGGTGGCGGGGAACCACAAGAAGTTGACCAAACAACCCGAACAAGAGGCACGCTGTCACATCACTAAAACGAGCATAGCTTCTCCATCCGACGTCCGATTATGGCGCGGTTTTTTTGTTGGAAAGATAACAGCATGGCCCATGCCATGGGAAGCGAATTTGAAAGAGTTCACGGGCATATATTCGTGTATAAAAAAAATTAGATGAATATCCACCGTTTCGGACCCTTTTCGTGGGCTATAGCACACGCTCCGAGCCGACTTTGGGCGCCCAGCCCGATTTCCGAGTTCCCTCCCCGGATACGCATTGGCCGGTAGTAGGAGACATTTGACGAGGTTGTGGGTTTTGGGCAATGCGGTGCACGTTCCGGGCCTTTTTCACCCGTTATGAGCCGTTTTAGTGAATTTCCACGCATGCTGCCCTCTATTCGGGGCCTAGCGTATCCGAAAAATGCTCGAAAAATACTTTTTTTTGCCATAGCGAACCGAGACGGCGATAGAAAGATTACCAGGAATTCACAGATGGCGGGGAACCACAAGAAGTTGACCAAACAACCCGAGCAAGAGACACGCTGTCACATCACTAAAACGAGCATTGCTTCTCCATCCGACGTCCGGTTATGGCGCGGTTTTTTTGTTGGAAAGATAACAGCATGGCCCACGCCATGGGAAGCGAATTTCAAAGAGTTCACGGGCATATATTCGTGTATAAAAAAAAACTAGATGAATATCCGCCGTTTTGGGCCCTTTTCGTGGGCTATAGCACACGCTCCGAGCCGACTTTTGGCGCCCAGCCCGATTTCCGAGTTCACTCCCCGGATACGCATTGGCCGGTAGTAGGAGACATTTGACGAGGTTGTGGGATTTTGGGCTGTGCGGTGCACGTTCCGGGCCTTTTTCACCCGTTATGAGCCGTTTTAGTGAAGTTCCACGCATGCTTCTCTCTATTCGGGACCTAGCGTATCCGAAAAATGCTCGAAAAATCCATTTTTTTTTTGCCACAGCGAACCGAGACGATGATAGAAAGATTCTCAGGAATTCACAGGTGGCGGGGAACCACAAGAAGTTGACCAAACAACCCGAACAAGAGACACGCTGTCACATCACTAAAACGAGCATAGCTTCTCCATCCCATGTCCGATTATGGCGCGGTTTTTTTTGTTGGAAACATAACAGCATGTCCCACGCCATGGGAAGCGAATTTTAAAGAGTTCACAGGCATATATTCGTGTATAAAAAAAAGATGAATATCCGCCGTTTCGGGCCCTTTTCGTGGGCTATAGCACACGCTCTGAGCCGATTTTTGGCGCCCAGCCTGATTTCTGAGTTCCCTCCCCGGATATGCATTGGCCGGTAGTAGGAGACATTTGACGAGGTTGTGGGTTTTGGGCTGTGCGGCGCACGTTTCGGGCCTTTTTCACCCGTTATGAGCCGTTTTAGTGAATTTCCATGCATGCTGCCCTCTATTCAGGACCTAGTGCATCCGAAAAATGCTCAAAAAATCCATTTTTTTGCCGTAGCGAACCGAGACGACGATAGAAAGACTCTCAGGCATTCGCAGGTGGCGGGGAACCACAAGAAGTTGACCAAACAACCCGAGCAAGAGACGCGCTGTCACATCACTAAAACGAGCATTGCTTCTCCATCCGACGTCCGGTTATGGCGCGGTTTTTTCGTTGGAAAGGTAACAGCATGGCCCACGCCATGGGAAGCGAATTTCAAAGAGTTCACGGGCATATATTCGTGTATAAAAAAAATAGATGAATATCCGCCGTTTCGGGCCCTTTTCGTGGGCTATAGCACACGCTCCGAGCCGACTTTTAGCGCCCAGCCCGATTTCCGAGTTCACTCCCCGGATACGCATTGGCCGGTAGTAGGAGACATTTGACGAGGTTGTGGGATTTTGGCCTGTGCGGCGCACGTTCCGGGCCTTTTTCACCCGTTATGAGCCATTTTAGTGAATTTCCACGCATGCTGCCCTCTATTCGGGACCAAGCGTATCCGAAAAATGCTCGAAAAATCCATTTTTTTTTGCCATAGCGAACCGAGACGACGATAGAAAGATTCTCAGAAATTCACAGGTGGCGGGGAACCACAAGAAGTTGACCAAACAACCCGAACAAGAGACACGCTGTCACATCACTAAAACGAGCATAGCTTCTCCATCCCATGTCCGATTATGGCGCGGATTTTTTTGTTGAAAACTTAACAGCACGGCCCACGCCATGGGAAGCGAATTTCAAAGAGTTCACGGGCATATATTCATGTATAAAAAAAATAGATGAATATCCGCCGTTTTAGGCCCTTTTCGTGGGCTATAGCACACGCGCCGAGCCGACTTTTGGCGCCCTGCAAGATTTCCGAGTTCCCTCCCCTGATATGCATTGGCCGGTAGTAGGAGACATTTGATGAAGTTGTGGGTTCTGGGCTGTGCGGCGCACGTTCCGGGCCTTTTTCACCCGTTATGAGCCATTTTAGTGAATTTCCACGCATGCTGCTCTCTATTCGGGACCTAGCGTATTCGAAAAATGCTCAAAAAATCCATTTTTTTTGCCATAGCGAACCGAGACGACGGTAGAAAGATTCTCAGGAATTCACAGGTGGCGGGGAACCACAAGAAGTTGACCAAACAATCCGAACGAGAGACATGCTGTCACATCACTAAAACGAGCATAACTTCTCCATCCGACGTCCGGTTATGGCGCGTTTTTTTTTGGAAAGATGAGAGCATGGCCCACGCCATGGGAAGCGAATTTCAAAGAGTCACAGGCATATATTCGTGTATAAAAAAATAGATGAATATCCGCCGTTCGGGCCCTTTTCGTGGGCTATAGCACACGCTCCGAGCCGACTTTTGGCGCCCGGCCCGATTTCCGAGTTCCCTCCCCGGATACGCATTGGCAGGTAGTTGGAGACATTTGACGAGGTTTTTGTGGGATTTTGGGCTGTGCGGTGCACGTTCCAGGCCTTTTTCACCCATTATGAGCCGTTTTAGTGAATTTCCACGCTGCCCTCTATTCGGGACCTAGCGTATCCGAAAAATGCTCGAAAAACCTATTTTTTTTGCCATAGCGAACCGAGACGACGATAGAAAGATTCTCAGGAATTCACAGGTGGCGGAGAACCACAAGAATTGACCAAACATCCCGAACAAGAGACACGCTGTCACATCACTAAAACGAGCATAGCTTTTCCATCCGACGTCCGATTATGGCGCGGTTTTTTTTGTTGGAAAGATAACAGCATGGCCCACGCCATGGGAAGCGAATTTCAAAGAGTTCACGGGCATATATTCGTGTATAAAAAAAACTAGATGAATATCCGCCGTTTCGGGCCTTTTTCGTGGGCTATACCACACGCTCCGAGCCGACTTTTGGCGCCCGGCCCGATTTCCGAGTACCTTCCCGGATACGCAATGGCCGGTAGTAGAAGACATTTGACAAGGTTTTTGCGGGATTTTGGGCTGTGCGGCGCACGTTCCGGGCCTTTTTCACCCGTTATGAGCTATTTTAGTGAATTTCCATGCATGCTGCCCTGTATTCGGGACCTAGCGTATCCGAAAAATGCTCGAAAAATCTATTTTTTTTTGCCATAGCGAACCGAGACGACGATAGAAAGATTCTCAGGAATTCACAGGTGGCGGGGAACCACAAGAAGTTGACCAAACAACCCGAACAAGAGACACGCTGTCACATCACTAAAACGAGCATAGCTTCTCCATCCGACGTCCGGTTATGGCGCGGTTTTTTTGTTGGAAAGATAACAGCATGGCCCACGCCATGGGAAGCGAATTTCAAAGAGTTCACGAGCATATATTCGTGTATAAAAAAAATTAGATGCATATCCGCCGTTTCGGACCCTTTTCGTGGGCTATAGCACACGCTCCAAGCCGACTTTTGGCGCGCAGCCCGATTTCCGAGTTCCCTCCCCGGATACGCATTGGCCGGTAGTAGGAGAAATTTGACGAGGTTGTGGGTTTTGGGCAATGCGGCGCACGTTCCGGGCCTTTTTCACCCGTTATGAGCCGTTTTAGTGAATTTCCACGCATGCTGCCCTCTATTCGGGGCCTAGCGTATCCGAAAAATGCTCGAAAAATACTTTTTTTTGCCATGGCGAACCGAGACGGCGATAGAAAGATTACCAGGAATTCACAGATGGCGGGGAACCACAAGAAGTTGACCAAACAAGCCGAGCAAGAGACACGCTGTCACATCACTAAAACGAGCATTGCTTCTCCATCCGACGTCCGGTTATGGCGCGGTTTTTTTGTTGGAAAGATAACAGCATGGCCCACGCCATGGGAAGCGAATTTCAAAGAGTTCACGGGCATATATTCGTGTATAAAAAAAAATTAGATGAATATCCGCCATTTCGGGCCCTTTTCGTGGGCTATAGCACACGCTCCGAGCCGACTTTTGGCGCCCAGCCTGATTTCCGAGTTCCCTCCCCGGATACGCATTGGCCGGTAGTAGGAGACATTTGACGAGGTTGTGGGTTTTGGGCTGTGCGGCGCACGTTTCGGGCCTTTTTCACCCGTTATGAGCCGTTTTAGTGAATTTCCATGCATGTTGCCCTCTATTAGGGACCTAGCGTATCCGAAAAATGCTCGAAAAATCCATTTGTCATAGTGAACCAAGAAGACGATACAAAGACTCTCAGGAATTCATAGGTGGCCTGAAACCACAAGAAGTTGACCAAACAATCCAAACAAGAGACATGCTGTCACATCACTATAACGAGCATAGCTTCTCCATCCGACGTCCGATTATGGCGCGGTTTTTTTGGTTGGAAAGATAAGAGCATGGCCCACGCCATGGGAAGCGAATTTCAAAGAGTTCACAGGCATATATTCGTGTATAAAAAAAAAGATGAATATCCGTAGTTTCAGGACCTTTTCGTGGGCTAGCATACACTCCAAGCCGACTTTTGGCACCCGGCCCGATTTTCGAGTTCCCTCACCGGATACGCATTGGCCGGTAGTAGGAGACATTTGACGTGGTTTTTGTGGGATTTTGGGCTGTGCGACGCACGTTCCGGTCCTTTTTCACCCGTTATGAGCCGTTTTAGTGAATTTCCACGCATGCTGCCCTCTATTCGGGACCTAGCGTATCCGAAACATGCTCGAAAAATCTATTTTTTTTGCCATAGCGAACCGAGACGACGATAGAAAGATTCTCAGGAATTCACAGGTGCCGGGGAACAACAAGAAGTTGACCAAACAATTCGAACAAAAGACATGCTGTCACATCACTAAAACGAGCATAACTTCTCCATCCGACGTCCGGTTATGATGCGGTTTTTTTTCTGTTGGAAAGATAACAGCATGGCCCACGCCATGGGAAGCGAATTTCAAAGAGTACACAGGCATATATTCGTGTACAAAAAAATAGATGAATATCCGCCGTTCGGGCCCTTTTCGTGGGCTATAGCACACGCTCCGAGCCGACTTTTGGCGCCCGGCCCGATTTCCGACTTCCCTCCCCGGATACGCATTGGCCGGTAGTAGGAGACATTTGACGAGGTTTTTGTGGGATTTTGGGCTGTGCGGCGCACGTTCCGGGCCTTTTTCACCCGTTATGAGCCGTTTTAGTGAATTTCCACGCATGCTGCCTTCTATTCGGGACCTAGCGTATCCGAAAAATGCTCGAAAAATCCATTTTTTTTGCCATAGCGAACCGAGACGACGATAGAAAGATTCTCAGGAATTCACAGGTGGCGGGGAAACACAAGAAGTTGACCAAACAACCCGAACAAGAGACACGTTGTCACATCACTAAAACGAGCATAGCTTCTCCATCCGACGACCGATTATGGCACGGTTTTTTTGTTGAAAAGATAATTTTTGTTGAAAAGATAATAGCATGGCCCACGCCATGGGAAGCGAATTTCAAAGAATTCACAGGCATATATTCGTGTATAAAAAAACTAGATGAATATCCGCCGTTTCGGTCCCTTTTCGTGGGCTATAGCACACGCTCCGAGCCGACTTTTGGCGCGCAGCCAGATTTCCGAGTTCCCTCGGCCGGTAGTAGGAGACATTTGACGAGGTTGTGGGATTTTGGGCTGTGCGGCGCACGTTTCGGGCCTTTTTCACTCGTTATGAGCCGTTTTAGTGAATTTTTATGCATGCTGCCCTCTATTAGGGACCTAGCGTATCCGAAAAATGCTTGAAAAATCCATTTGTCATAGTGAACCAAGACGACGATAGAAAGACTCTCAGGAATTCATAGGTGGCCTGAAACCACAAGAAGTTGACCAAACAATCCAAACAAGAGACATGCTGTCACATCAATATAACGAGCATAGTGTTGGCGGTCGTTAAACCATGATTTGACCGCCACCCTACCGGTAAATAAATACATAACACCAAGATTTTGTGCATAGTAGTTAGGAATAATGCTACTCCACAGGTTTTGGTGAATATTTGGATGCAGGAGTGAATATTGGAGGAAAGTGGGCCTAGCCAGGGAATACCCGTGGCCGGCTGTTGGTCGTTTGTACGCACCCACTTATATACCGCAAGAGGACGGTGTACAGTTGTAGCACTTTTTCCCTTAGAGTATTCCAAGGTTTAATATCGAACCACAGAGAACAAGCGGGACTTAAACTATTATTTAAACTACTAAATCAATATAGCAAAAGATGTGTGTGAGAAAGGATGATTAACAGCTAGAGATGAAAGGGCCTGCGGTTGTATCAAGGTTATGAAAGGATTCTCTCCTATGGCTTGGGGTACTGGCATGCAACTCAGGTTATAGGTCGATTGATAGGTTTAGTATTCTACAAGACATGGTGGTTTCGTTCGCCCCGATCCTGTCACGATGAGGGTTAATAGTTCCCCACTGGTTTCTTGCACTATATGATAAACACGTATGGATCAGATACGAATTCGAAGCATCACATAGACTGAACGTATCAAAAGAGTATCTTAAGTGTGAGAGTTACATAACCAGATTTCCCTCGCCACGGAGAGAATATGAGATCTACTCACGCATCATACTGCAACACATGAACATGGATACAGTAGGACGCGGGAATTCGGCGTGGTCCCACAGGTGCCGATCGGCACGGCAGCGTGCCGGTCGGCACAGTCTTCCTTTTTGGTGGTGATGATCGGTGATCGCCGTCCTCGCCGCCACAACCTTCAACCTAGGTCAAAATCTCCGTGTGTGTGTCTGTCTCCTTTTCCTCCCCTTTTCCTTCGTGACCAAGACCTTCTCTTTATAGTCTCTTTCGGTTGTGGGCTGGATTTCACCGACTCCGACTCTGATATTTCTTCTGGGCTCCATATTCTCCGAGTGGGCTTCAAGTTCGGGCCCGACCTCCATTGTGCCGATCGGCACACAGGACGTGCCGATCGGCACGGTCTCCAATTTCCTCGTTCTTCGGGCCGCCAGCAGCTCTTTGCTCGTAGTCTCTTAATTCTCACCTGTTTCCTGTAAATCTTCCGAATACACAGAAACTACGCATATATATGATAATGGGGGTTAATTGTTAGCAATAATGACTTAATAAGGTATTAGAAACATCATATTTGTCATATAAAATGTGCACCTAGAAAGCACCAACAGCTCCCCCACACTCAAATCATTGCTAGTCCTCGAGCAATTCAAACCATGAAAATCATCACCGTGCTTTCATCATGCTAAGAAGCAAAAACTCTCACAAGTCTCTAACTTAGCTATTGTCAATCGTCTCATCGAATTAGTATCCCTCCACGAGACTTTCTCTCGATTTTTGAAAACAATTTCACCTCAAAACTTGAGTCGACCAAATCAATCACAAGGCTTATCAAACAATTATTTTGTCTCCCTTCATATCACTTAAGAAGAATGCAAAAGCTTCAGACTTCACTCAATCGCTCAAATGTATTTCCTTCCCTCTCCTATTCTATAATATAAGGCTCTTTTGTGGATCTCGGAAAGTATATAACCAAATTGAATCGAAAGAACTACTAAGTCAACAATTCGCTCTATCATGCCTTCTAAAAGGGGGTTTTCATCATGAGAATACAGAATATAAGTACAAGGATCAAGGAAAGAGAAACAATCGAGAATGAACGAGATAGAATTAAGAAGGGATCAAGCCTGAAGTATATACAGATCCTTTTAGAATTTTGACTCTTGCTGCAGTCTGCTTCCTCTGATATTCACTTTTCTCTTTATTTTTGACTCTTTTTTTTATTTTTCCTTTTTGTGCCGATCGGCACAGTGTCGTGCCGGTCGGCACCTGACCAATTTAATTCTTTTTCTTCTTTTTCTTCTTTTATTTCTTTGCAGACTGCTAACAGAGCATATTTTGGATCGAAATCTGTCTAAACTTCACATTTGCTTGTAGGTTGTATCAAGGAGGAGGGAGAAACGATGAAATATCGGTTTTCGGATAGAAAGAACTTGATGATAGATGGCTAGCAAACTGAGATGAACAAATGAAACGTCTCCCTTCTAGCTTAGTCGTAATCAAGAGCAAAGAGTTGACAAAGACGTCTTCCTATCAAAAGGTTTATGTGTAGGTTTCTCTCATCTCATTTGGCTTAGTGTAATAGGCACAATATCAAATCCTCAGCCAAATGCTTCAACTTATGATGATAGAAGGGGTTTTCGAAAAGTGGATATATAAAGCCAAGCGATTATTCAATGAACTCAAGTAGATTGGCAAAACGATCGTCAAAAACAAAATCAAGAATATGGGGTAACGCATCGATTTGACAACTAACACTAACTTTATTCAAGACATTGCAATAATTCTTAACCTCGAAGCTTAACTAAGCACACCATCTCAAACCTCTCTAAGAAAACTCTCACACTTGCACACACTAACTCAAACCAAACTAAATCGAAGCAAGCGACCTTAAGAAGTGTAAGGGCGAATCCCCCACACTCAAACCTTGCAATGTCCCTATTGCAAAAAGAAAAACCACTAGACCAACCTAATCTGAAATGCCATGCCTCCTCAACATGCTAAAGATGCTTCGAATGTTCCTCATGAGAAAAGAGTAATCCGCCGCGGCCATGCTCTCCATGTCATCAATCCGTATATCAATGTCCCGATGGTGCCTATAGCATCTTTCCATATCATAATAGAGACGTTCGATGTTTCTCCTGCAGATTGGGCAACAGTTGGCAGGACGATCATGGCGCTCATCTCGCAGGGGTGAATTAGAGTCAGAACCTCGAGGTGCCGGTCGGCACGGCGCACGTGCCGATCGGCACGTGGCGCCATTCACCTGGTAACGCGGCCCTGAATTGCCTTGAGCTCCTGAAAGGTCTCCTGAAGCTCCTTCAGTACTAGGTGGTTCGGCATCAGTTGGTTTTGGCTCGTCCTCCATCGCTTCCTCCTCGGGGTCTTCTTCCGGATCCTCTTCGGGATCTTCTTCATCCTGTGCGACGAGATTAGCTAATGGGTGTTCATGCACAGGAGATGTCTCTATATAGCTCACTGATTCCGAGGTATATTTTGCTCTTGGCTTTGCAGAAAGACGAGCGGAACGCCGAACTCCCTCTATTTCCTTTGATCGCTTCTGTGGAGGCTCATCATCAGAGGAATCATCAGATATCTCAACAAAATCCACAACCTTAAGGTGGTGCCGGTCGGCACAAGGTCCGCGCCGATCGGCACTCATGCCGTTTCTCTCAAAATATGCTTCTAGGTCTGCCAGGTTGCGCGCTCTCCTCTGTGCAGTGTTGTCTCTATCAATACGCCTCTGAATTTCATCATTGATCTCTTTAGGGGTCATGCGCCCTTTGGCAACTGGAAAGCCATCATCATAGACGAAGGCAGCGGGGATGCATTCAGGATCCGCTAAATAATTCTCAATCTGCCTCTGATGGTCCTTCAGACAGTAAAAGCACTTACATCCAAAACCTCGGGTGTTCCTGTGCAGAATCTTCTCTTGGAGGTCTTCCCAGTCGGTCAGGACGCGTGGGAGTGCAGTGTGCCGATCGGCACCGGGCATGTGCCGGTCGGCACCACCATCAGGGTTCCTTCCATCGTTCAGCCGAGACCTATGGATGGTCAGAAAGCAGTCCTTGTCCAACTCTTCCCTCTCGCTATCAGTAAGGATCGATTCAAAAGTGATAAGATCATCATATGTCAAAGGACGTTCCATAGCGAGAAGCCTATCCATTGTATACCTATCGGAAACCGGTGTGCTATCATCAATCTTGGATTTACCTTTGCGTACTAGCACTTCTCTGACCTTCTTCCGAAGGGCGTCATCCATCTCTTTCTTCTCTCTATTGAACGCATCCGCTTCACTCTTCAACATCCATCGTTGCTTCAGGTGCGACCAGACGATTGGATCGTCCTCGGTGGGGTTGATGCTCCTGTTGCTCACCCATGGCAGAGTTGGGCTCATCGGCGAAAGTGCGGCTCCGTGCCGGTCGGCACGGTGGTCGTGCCGATCGGCACAGTCGCCTCCGCTTCCGGTTTCGCCGTCTTGCATTGTCTTCTGCTCTAGGGTGTGCTGGGAACTCCGGCGGCGCTCGATGTTTGATGATGAGATCCGAGACAACTCCTTCATATATATATCCATAATTCTCTTGGTCGAACCGGACTCTATCTCGTAAATTTGGAAGTCACCGAAGCATGTCTTGGAGGAAGGGCAAAAACTCGACTCAAAAACGACACGGACTCTCCCGTGCCGATCGGCACAGATTTGTGCCGGTCGGCACGGAGGCAAAGTTGCCTCAAACGACTCAATAAAATCAAAGAAACACAAAACACACAGAAAAAAAACAGTAAAAAACAACAGTGCTTTTGTTTTACGTCGTTAAGCTCGACCACCCAATCACTCAATTCACATAATATATATCGAATGACTTTAACTCAAAAGTGTCGGGTTCAAGATATACCTTTAATCGTTGGCCATTCACCGTGTATGTATTTTGCTTTCCATCCATGATGACAACAGCTCCGGAAGGAAGAACTTTATGAACAAGATACGGTCCATCCCATTTACTTTTCAATTTGCCTTTACCGAACAATCGAAATCTTGAATTGAATAGTAGCACCCTATCTCCTTCGTAAAATTCCTTTTTCAATAGCTTCTTATCATACCACTTCTTTGTTTTCTCTTTATAAATGGCCGCATTCTCATAAGCTTTTAGGCGCATCTCCTCGAGTTCACTAATTTGAATCTTCCGTTTTACCGCAGCAGCATCTAAATCCAAATTCATCTCTTTGATTGCCCAATATGCTCTATGTTCTAACTCTACAGGCAAGTGACAGGTCTTTCCATAGACGAATTGATAAGGTGTCATACCTATTGGTGTCTTGAATGCTGTTCGATAAGCCCAAAGTGCGCCATTCAACTTGTTTGACCAATCCTTTCCTTCTTTTGTAACAATTTTATGCAAAATTCCCTTCAACTGTTTATTAGAAGTTTCTGCTTGGCCATTGGTCTGTGGATGATAGGCTGTCCCAATTCGATGCTCAATACCCATCTTCTTCAAAGCTTTAGTAAATTCATGCCCGGTAAAATGAGATCCACCATCTGTGATAATGACTCTAGGAACACCATATCTTGGAAATATGCACTCCTCCAACATTTGCTTGGATTCACGAGTTGTACTGTTTCGACATGGTATTGCTTCTACCCACTTTGAGACATAATCCACAGCAACCAAAATATATTCATAACCATGCGAATTAACAAATGGTCCCATAAAATCCATGCCCCAAACATCGAATATATCAACTTGCAAGTTATACTTCAAAGGCATAGCATTACGAGCATTAACGTTTCCAATTCTTTGGCATTGGGGGCATCTAGCAACATACCTTTTCGCATCTTCGTGCATCGAAGGCCAATAAAATCCACTAGCCCATACCTTGGCCTGTGTTCGAAAGTGCCCATAATGTCCACCATACTCAGATGAATGACACTTTTTCAATATGCTTTCGCGTTCGTCACGAGGTACGCACCTTCGAACAGCTCCATCTTCACAATATCTGTATAGATAAGGATCATCCCATATGAATTTCCTCATTTCACTGGCAATCCTCTTTCTTGAATTCTTGCTACAATCATCTAGCTTCCCTTTGAACCCATTTATGATGTCTTGCATCCATGATTCTCGATGATCTTTAACTAGAAATAGCTGCTCTTGTGCCATGGCATCACCAATGCATCCCTCCTTGTTCTCAAGCGTCAATCGAGACAGATGATCTGCTACTGAATTCTCAACCCCTTTCTTGTCTCTAATCTCCAAATCAAATTCTTGTAGCATCAAAACCCAACGAAGCAATCTAGGTTTCGACTCCTTTTTAGAGACAAGATATCTAATAGCAGCATGATCCGTATAAACAATGACCTTAGAATTGAGGATGTAGGATCTAAATTTCTCAAATGCAAATATAACAGCTAGCATCTCTTTCTCTGTTGTTGTATAATTAATCTGGGCTTCATTGAGAGTTTTACTGGCATAGTAGATAGCATGCACTTTACCTTCCTTTCGTTGTCCAAGAACCGCTCCTACTGCATAGTCACTTGCATCGCACATAATCTCGAAAGGTAAATTCCAATCCGGAGGTTGCATAATAGGTGCAGAACATAACGCTTCTTTCAACTTCCGGAAAGCAGTAAGTCTTTCATCATTCATCTCAAATTCAACATCCTTTTGCAGCAATTCCGTCAATGGCTTAGCAATCTTTGAATAATCCTTCACAAATCTGCGATAAAAATTTGCATGTCCAAGAAAACTTCGCAGTGTCTTAATATCATTAGGCGGTGGCAACCTTTCAACTGTAGATATTTTAGCTTTGTCTACCTCAATACCTCGGTTAGAAATAACATGCCCCAAAACAATCCCTTCGGTTACCATGAAGTGACATTTCTCCCAATTAAGAACTAAATCAACTTCTACGCACCTCTTTAGTACTTTCTCTAAATTTGCTAAGCAATGATCAAAGTCAGTACCATGAACAGAGAAATCATCCATAAATACCTCCATAATGTCTTCAATGAATTCAGCAAATATAGCATTCATGCATCTCTGAAATGTAGCCGGTGCGTTGCAAAGACCGAATGGCATTCGCCGATACGCATAAGTTCCATAAGGACAAGTGAAAGTGGTCTTATGCTGGTCCTCAGGTCTAACAGGGATTTGAAAGAAACCGCTATAACCGTCGAGATAGCAAAAATAAGAGTTCTTGGCTAACCTTTCAAGCATCTCATCGATGAACGGTAGTGGGTAATGGTCTTTCTTTGTGGCTGCATTCAGCTTTCTGTAATCAATGCACATTCGCCATCCTGTAACTGTCCGTTGAGGGATCAATTCATTATTCTCATTAGGCACAACTGTGAGTCCTCCTTTCTTTGGCACGCAATGCACTGGACTGACCCATTCACTATCAGCAACTGGATAAATCATTCCTGCATTAAGAAGCCTCAGCACTTCTTTCTTCACAACTTCCTTCATGCCCTCTTTCAATCGTCGCATGCCTTCAACGACTGGTTTAGCTGATTCTTCAAGATTGATCTTATGTGTGCAAAAAGCTGGGCTTATTCCTTTAATATCATCAAGACAATATCCGATCGCTTTCTTGTATTTTCTCAGAACAGCGAGCAATCGTTTTGTCTCTTCTTCATTCAAAGCACTATTGACGATGACGGGATAAGTTTTATCTTTGCCTAAGTATTCGTACCTCAGACCATTAGGGAGTGGCTTCTGTTCTACTTCTGGTGCTGCACCAGGATCCAGATTACCCAAAGGCTCAAATTGAGGATTTTCAATTTCGTGCCGGTCGGCACCGTCTATGTGCCGATCGGCACACAAGGCGTGCCGGTCGGCACCATCTTGAATCTCGGCCTCTTCTCTGTCCGACTCTTCAAACAGTTTGTTCAACGGGTCCGAGTATCCTGGACTAATTTCTTCATCTTTTTCTGTAAAGAATTCCTGAAGAGAGGGTGGTTCGTCACCTTCTTGAACGACGGGTGGGTCATCGAATTCAAAAAGGACTTCCTCTCCGCCCAGAGTCAATTTGAGATGACCTTTTCCAGCATCAATAACAGCTTGTACAAGCTTTAAGAAAGGTCTTCCCAGAATAATATCTTCAACTCCAACTTCACCTTTATCGAGAACAAAAATATCCACCGGAATAGTATTCTTTTTTACCTCAATGTTCAGATCCTTGATTACTCCCAGCGGCTTAGTTCTCCTCCCATCCGCCATGATTAGCTCAAGCTCGGTTCCTAGCAATCTTCCTTTTATGTCATAGGGCATATCCATGAATGCTTCATACGTCATCAAGCTGACGCGGGAACCAAAATCACATAATGCTTTAGGGAAGCTTCTAGGTCCGATCTCGCACGGTATATAAGGATCGACTTCCGTTCGTTCCGTAAGGCCAACTGCATATACTCCGCACAATCCTTCATACGGCGATGGGACAAAACAAGTATCAAATAGCTTCTTTGCTTGTTGGACCTCCATCTGATCAATTTCCATATCGTCCTTATACAACTTCCCCAATACTTCTCCGATGACGACATTATCCAATATCTTTGAAGTTCTAGTGTCTTTAGGGAAGTTATACTGAACCCCTGTAGTAGAGGCATACCTTGGATCATATGTTCTCCTCATACTTAGCAGATTTGAGCTGAAATCTATAGGAATCCAATCCAATGGTTCGAACTCGGCCAACGGTCTAGCGTTGCTCAAGGTTGGATCTCCTACTGGTCTTGGAAATTTATTCACGAAGCTGTTTTCATGCTCCTCTAATATGGCAGCTTCAGTCTTGGAAATCCCTTTGACAGCATTCAGAGTGCCGGTCGGCACAAGAGATGTGCCGGTCGGCACAGTGGCCAGTGGTGTGCCGATCGGCACAGGTACAGTGCCGGTCGGCACCTCCTCCAATCTGGGTCTTTTCAGATCACCTTGCGCTGGTTCTTCTGTTCTTACTGTTAATTCCGCTTCAGATACTGTACAGCCTTCCGCTTTAGCTTTCAAATCCGAAGAACCTTTTTCCGGTGTCGGCTTTTCAGGGGGAATTGGATCTTCTTGGAATTCTTCCCAATGCTTATGCATAGCTTCAGTCTTCGATATCTTACTCAAGAGATCCAGACCTGCAGTAGCAGTCAAGTCGAGGAAACTCCCTCCAGCTGAACTATCCAAATGCATCCTGGAGGTTCCTTCAAGAGACATGTAGAATGTCTGAGCAGTCAGGTTATCATCCATGCCCAAATCGGGGCCTTGCTTCAATAAGGATTTGAAGCGTAACCATGCTTGCGTGAGGGTCTCTTCTTTCTTTTGCTCGAAGTTAACCACTTCTCTTCTCAGTTTCTGCACCTTTGGAAGCGGGAAGAAATGCAAACAGAAATTTCCTACAAGCTTATCCCAGTTTCCCTTAGCTTCACGGGCTGCAGATTTATACCAATCTTTGGCTCTTCCATCTAGAGAAAATGGAAATAGCAGCCATTTGTACCAATTTTGAGGTACTCCCTCATGCTTGAAGGTTTGACAGAGAACTTCTAGATCTTGCAGATGTGTGTACGGGTTCTCGTCCTTCGTCCCAGAGAATTTGCCATTCTCGACCATTTTGATGATGGTCGGGTTGAGAACGTATGACGAAGCAGTGACTTTCTCATCGGAAGTTTGTGGAATCAGCAATCCCGGAGACGGTAGTGAATGCTCCCTAACCGTATGAGCCGGTTCAGGAGTACCCATCCTGAAAACACAGAAAGAAAACACAAAAACAAACTAGAAAAGAGAGGATTAGAGGTTAGTAGAATAAATAAATAGTAAAAGAACTGGCTTGTTCCCCGGCAACGGCGCCAGAAAACGTGCTTGTTGGTCGTTTGTACGCACCCACTTATATACCGCAAGAGGACGGTGTACAGTTGTAGCACTTTTTCCCTTAGAGTATTCCAAGGTTTAATATCGAACCACAGAGAACAAGCGGGACTTAAACTATTATTTAAACTACTAAATCAATATAGCAAAAGATGTGTGTGAGAAAGGATGATTAACAGCTAGAGATGAAAGGGCCTGCGGTTGTATCAAGGTTATGAAAGGATTCTCTCCTATGGCTTGGGGTACTGGCATGCAACTCAGGTTATAGGTCGATTGATAGGTTTAGTATTCTACAAGACATGGTGGTTTCGTTCGCCCCGATCCTGTCACGATGAGGGTTAATAGTTCCCCACTGGTTTCTTGCACTATATGATAAACACGTATGGATCAGATACGAATTCGAAGCATCACATAGACTGAACGTATCAAAAGAGTATCTTAAGTGTGAGAGTTACATAACCAGATTTCCCTCGCCACGGAGAGAATATGAGATCTACTCACGCATCATACTGCAACACATGAACATGGATACAGTAGGACGCGGGAATTCGGCGTGGTCCCACAGGTGCCGATCGGCACGGCAGCGTGCCGGTCGGCACAGTCTTCCTTTTTGGTGGTGATGATCGGTGATCGCCGTCCTCGCCGCCACAACCTTCAACCTAGGTCAAAATCTCCGTGTGTGTGTCTGTCTCCTTTTCCTCCCTTTCCTTCGTGACCAAGATCTTCTCTTTATAGTCTCTTTCGGTTGTGGGCTGGATTTCACCGACTCCGACTCTGATATTTCTTCTGGGCTCCATATTCTCCGAGTGGGCTTCAAGTTCGGGCCCGACCTCCATTGTGCCGATCGGCACACAGGACGTGCCGATCGGCACGGTCTCCAATTTCCTCGTTCTTCGGGCCGCCAGCAGCTCTTTGCTCGTAGTCTCTTAATTCTCACCTGTTTCCTGTAAATCTTCCGAATACACAGAAACTACGCATATATATGATAATGGGGGTTAATTGTTAGCAATAATGACTTAATAAGGTATTAGAAACATCATATTTGTCATATAAATGTGCACCTAGAAAGCACCAACACCGGCCGGCCCCACCATAGGCCGGCCGGCCCCACCTGGTGGCCGCAGGCCCTAGGTTCCCTTCAGTGGGCTGGAAAATAATCAACAACACGTAATTAAAGGCCAGCCCAATACAATTCCACCGACATTCTAGAAGGTGGGCTATTTGGGCCTTTACTTGGCCCTCACTTCAATTCTGCCGACCCCAGCAAGGAGCCGACCTTCGGACCGCCATCAGGAGGCAATCTGGAGCGTCGAGGCAGAAGACGGTGGCCAACCGACAGAAGGGACGGCCGGCCGGCCACCCCCCTAGGCCGGCCGGCCGACTTCAGCGGCGCCGCCTCTCCAAAGTCGGCCAGGGTGCTCCCACCGCCTTCACAAGCTATAAATTGGACCCCTCGGCCTCCGAAGCAACTCGCACCTCACACTTCATCCAAGTGTTTACATTTTCTTGTTTAGTAGTAGCTTTGGGAGTTAGAGTAGAGTAGAGTAGAGTGAGAGCTCTCTCGGGCTTCCGGAGTCTTCTCGGAGTTCGGTGTAGTTCTTTGTATCCTTACTCTTGAGATATTATTTTATTCAATATAATTATATTTAGTTTTATCTTTATTTATTTCTTTTAGTAATTCTTTTCTATTTAGTTTATTTATTCTGTTAAGTAAGTGCTCGTAGAAGTCTTGTTGTGGGATTCGTGATTGTTGGAGTACGCAAGTACGAGAGAGTGCCGTCGTCGAGATGACGTCGTGTGAAATCTGTGCTTGTTTATTCTTAGATAGGACTGCTCCGTTGATCAAAAGTAGTTCCTCTAGGCGGGTTGTAAGCGTGGCGCTTAGATCTTTGCCTATGCACGTTTGGCACCCAGTCCCACGGAGGATGGTAGCCGCGAGTGTATGTGACAGCTGCACCAGTCTCTGTAATCCACTACGTCCGGGTTGGACTCAGCAGGGTCTTAATTATAGCATACGGTTCCCTAGGTTTGAACTAGCATCATCGGTTAACCTAGCACGTGTGTGCCCCGAAACGACATGACTTGTATGTGTATGATCTTAGCTAGAGTAGATAACCTTTGTAGACTAGATTACTAGAAAGAGTAAATAATAGATAATCATACAGGTAGCCTTAACTCTATCTCGTTGCTCTCCCAAATGTATACTATAATTTTCTTTTATTTACCTTGGATTTGAGGATGTGTGTGCCACCCATATATATCATGCCTATCTTACCCCCGTCTCAAGTATAGTTGATACATTATATCTTTCTCCAAATTATCCAATGCATTGCTACTATTCAGCTCCCTTTTGCTCTACTTCCCTGCGGAAATATAAATACGATAACCCTGGAATACTCCAAGGTGAAATGCTACAATGGTGATCCGTGCGCTTGCGGAATTAATGAATTTAATTTTATCGCATAAGAACCGCCAACAAGCATTTCTGGCGCCGTTGCCGGGGAAGTAGCAGCTAGGAACTGAATAAATGCATTGAAGTTTGTGAGAAGAATAATTATCACTTACTTTTGCGGGCTTACCCTTGTCCTGTCTTTCTTTGTTGTGGAAATTTTGAAACAGGACTGTGCATGACTGGTTTCGACCTACCAGAAAACTTCCACTCAGACCCAGAGCAGTTCTTAAGGAAGGTTCGAGCGAAACTCACCAAACAGATCCGCAAGAACCTCTGGCTCTTGAATCGTCTCCTCCACCGGTTGTCAGGGCCTCCTCATCGAGCAACATGGCCGACCCCGTTGTCGAGAAGACGATCAATGACTTCTCCGCGCCAACCACGGAGAACATCCGCGTGGGACCCAACCCGCGCATTACCAACAAGGACTACGAGCTCAAGCCAGCCTTGATCAACATGATCTTGGCTAGTCCTTTCTGTGGGAAGCCGTCGGAGGATGCAAATGCTCACCTCCAAAGGTTCCTGATGACGTGCAACACTTTCGTCATAAAGGATGCACCTCAGGACGCCATCCGACTACAGCTTTTCCCATTCTCTCTGTTGGGGAAGGCTCTCCAGTGGTTCTACGCGAACCAAGAGTCTCTCGACACGTGGACGGCATGCTCCAATGCCTTCCTCGCCAAGTTCTTCCCGCCGGGCAAGACGACTGCCCTACGGAACAAGATATCGGGCTTCCAACAGCTCGCAGATGAGTCGACCGCGGAAGCCTGGGACAGGATGCAGGAGTACGTTCTCTCATGCCCACACCATGGCATGGAGGAATGGCTCCTCATACAGAGTTTCTACCACGGTTTGAGGCCGTCCGCTCGAGAGCACCTCGACGCCGCAGCAGGCGGCTCCTTCTTCTCTCTTGGCGTGAAGAACCTAAGAAGTTGATTGAGAAGGTGGCGGCCAACCAGACTCATGGTGAACGCCAAGCGGCGAACACCAAGACCCGTGGAGTACACCAAGTGGAGACGATGGACATGCTCGCCATCAAGCTCGATCAGCTACTCCGCAAGGTGGAATCTCTGCAGGACCTGCAAGTTGCGGACTCCCGCATGACTTGTGAAGAGTGCGGCAACACAGGGCATATGGGCATCAATTGCCCGAATGCGAGAGAGAGATCTTTCCAACAAGCCAAACGGAGCCCAGATCGGAGTTCGTATGAGAAAGCTGCGCCAGTTTTATTCGGCATGCCTCGTTCTCAAAGCCCTCCAGGCTTCTTCCGCGGTCCGCTTAGAGCCAATCTTTGTAGGAACCTTGCTATTAACGTTACGGTCGATACTAACGCTGGTATAGAGCCAAATTCAAAAATTGGCCAAGATTGGCTCACGCCGACTGTCACTAGACGCGCGACGCTGGAAAATCGAGGCACCGGTGGAAGACTAAAAGGTGAAAAGTAGGCCTTCTTTTTATTCGTATAAAATATTTTGTGTAAGCTCTTTTTTCCAAATTCAGTTCTTAAGGGATTGGCCTTTGAGAGATCTTTCCAACAAGCCAAACAGAGCCCAGATCGGAGTTCGTATGAGAAAGCTGCGCCAGTTTTATGGGGCAGGCCTCGTTCTCAAAGCCCTTCAGGCTTCTTCCGCGGTCCGCTTAGAGCCATTCTTGGTAGAAACCTTGCTACTGACCTTACGATCGATACTAACGCTGGTACATAGCCAAATTCAAAAATTGGCCAAGATTGGCTCGCGCCGACTGTCACTAGACGCGCGACGCTGGAAAATCGAGGCACGGGTGGAAGACTAAAAGGTGAAAAGTAGGCCTTCTTGTTATTCGTATAAAATATTTTGTATAAGCTCTTTTTTCCAAATTCAGTTCTTAAAGGATTGGCCCTTGAGAGATCTTTCCAACAAGCCAAACATAGCCCAGATCGGAGTTCGTATGAGAAAGCTGCGTCAGTTTTATGCGGCAGGCCTCGTTCTCAAAGCCCTCCAGGCTTCTTTCGCGGTCCGCTTAGAGCCATTCTTGGTAGGAACCTTGCTATTGACCTTACGGTCGATACTAACGCTGGTACATAGCCAAATTCAAAAATTGGCCAAGATTGGCTCACGCCGACAGTCACTAGACGCGCGACGCTGGAAAATCGAGGCACGGGTGGAAGAAAAGAGGTGGAAATGAGGCCTATAAGTAACGTGTTACTCATATAAAAAATATTGTGTAAGCACTTTTTTCCAAATTCAGTTCTTAAAGGATTGGCCTTTGAGAGATCTTTCCAACAAGCCAAACAGAGCCCAGATCGGAGTTCGTATGAGAAAGCTGCGCCAGTTTTATTCGGCATGCCTCGTTCTCAAAGCCCTCCAGGCTTCTTCCGCGGTCCGCTTAGAGCCAATCTTTGTAGGAACCTTGCTATTAACGTTACGGTCGATACTAACGCTGGTATAGAGCCAAATTCAAAAATTGGCCAAGATTGGCTCACGCCGACTGTCACTAGACGCGCGACGCTGGAAAATCGAGGCACCGGTGGAAGACTAAAAGGTGAAAAGTAGGCCTTCTTTTTATTCGTATAAAATATTTTGTGTAAGCCCTTTTTTCCAAATTCAGTTCTTAAGGGATTGGCCTTTGAGTGATCTTTCCAACAAGCCAAACAGAGCCCAGATCGGAGTTCGTATGAGAAAGCTGCGCCAGTTTTATGGGGCAGGCCTCGTTCTCAAAGCCCTTCAGGCTTCTTCCGCGGTCCGCTTAGAGCCATTCTTGGTAGAAACCTTGCTACTGACCTTACGATCGATACTAACGCTGGTACATAGCCAAACTCAAAAATTGGCCAAGATTGGCTCGCGCCGACTGTCACTAGACGCGCGACGCTGGAAAATCGAGGCACGGGTGGAAGACTAAAATGTGAAAAGTAGGCCTTCTTATTATTCGTATAAAATATTTTGTGTAAGCTCTTTTTTCCAAATTCAGTTCTTAAAGGATTGGCCCTTGAGAGATCATTCCAACAAGCCAAACATAGCCCAGATCGGAGTTCGTATGAGAAAGCTGCGTCAGTTTTATGCGGCTGGCCTCGTTCTCAAAGCCCTCCAGGCTTCTTCCGCGGTCCGCTTAGAGCCATTCTTGGTAGGAACCTTGCTATTGACCTTATGGTCGATACTAACGCTGGTACATAGCCAAATTCAAAAATTGGCCAAGATTGGCTCACGCCGACTGTCACTAGACGCGCGACGCTGGAAAATCGAGGCACGGGTGGAAGAAAAGAGGTGGAAATGAGGCCTATAAGTAACTTGTTACTCATATAAAATATATTGTGTAAGCACTTTTTCCAAATTCAGTTCTTAAAGGATTGGCCTTTGAGAGATCTTTCCAACAAGCCAAACGGAGCCCAGATCGGAGTTCGTATGAGAAAGCTGCGCCAGTTTTATTCGGCATGCCTCGTTCTCAAAGCCCTCCAGGCTTCTTCCGCGGTCCGCTTAGAGCCAATCTTTGTAGGAACCTTGCTATTGACGTTACGGTCGATACTAACGCTGGTATAGAGCCAAATTCAAAAATTGGCCAAGATTGGCTCACGCCGACTGTCACTAGACGCGCGACGCTGGAAAATCGAGGCACGGGTGGAAGACTAAAAGGTGAAAAGTAGGCCTTCTTTTTATTCGTATAAAATATTTTGTGTAAGCTCTTTTTTCCAAATTTAGTTCTTAAAGGATTGGCCCTTGAGAGATCTTTCCAACAAGCCAAACATAGCCCAGATCGGAGTTCGTATGAGAATGCTGCGCCAGTTTTATGGGGCGGGCCTCGTTCTCAAAGCCCTTCAGGCTTCTTCCGCAGTCCGCTTAGAGCCATTCTTGGTAGGAACCTTGCTACTGACCTTACGATCGATACTAACGCTGGTACATAGCCAAATTCAAAAATTGGCCAAGATTGGCTCGCGCCGACTGTCACTAGACGCGCGACGCTGGAAAATCGAGGCACGGGTGGAAGACTAAAAGGTGAAAAGCAGGCCTTCTTGTTATTCGTATAAAATATTTTGTGTAAGCTCTTTTTTCCAAATTTAGTTCCTAAAGGATTGGCCTTTGAGAGATCTTTCCAACAAGCCAAACAGAGCCCAGATCGGAGTTCGTATGAGAAAGCTGCGCCAGTTTTATTCGGCATGCCTCGTTCTCAAAGCCCTCCAGGCTTCTTCTGCGGTCCGCTTAGAGCCAATCTTTGTAGGAACCTTGCTATTGACGTTACGGTCGATACTAACGCTGGTATAGAGCCAAATTCAAAAATTGGCCAAGATTGGCTCACGCCGACTGTCACTAGACGCGCGACGCTGGAAAATCGAGGCACGGGTGGAAGACTAAAAGGTGAAAAGCAGGCCTTCTTGTTATTCGTATAAAATATTTTGTGTAAGCTCTTTTTTCCAAATTTAGTTCTTAAAGGATTGGCCTTTGAGAGATCTTTCCAACAAGCCAAACAGAGCCCAGATCGGAGTTCGTATGAGAAAGCTGCGCCAGTTTTATTCGGCATGCCTCGTTCTCAAAGCCCTCCAGGCTTCTTCCGCGGTCCGCTTAGAGCCAATCTTTGTAGGAACCTTGCTATTGACGTTACGGTCGATACTAACGCTGGTATAGAGCCAAATTCGAAAATTGGCCAAGATTGGCTCACGCCGACTGTCACTAGACGCGCGACGCTGGAAAATCGAGGCACGGGTGGAAGACTAAAAGGTGAAAAGTAGGCCTTTTTTTTTATTCGTATAAAATATTTTGTGTAAGCTCTTTTTTCCAAATTCAGTTCTTAAGGGATTGGCCTTTGAGAGATCTTTCCAACAAGCCAAACAGAGCCCAGATCGGAGTTCGTATGAGAAAGCTGCGCCAGTTTTATGCGGCAGGCCTCGTTCTCAAAGCCCTCCAGGCTTCTTCCGCGGCCGCTTAGAGCCATTCTTGTGTAGAAACCTTGCTACTGACTTACGATCGATACTAACGCTGGTACATAGCCAAATTCAAAAATTGGCCAAGATTGGCTCGCGCCGACTGTCACTAGACGCGCGACGCTGGAAAATCGAGGCACGGATGGAAGACTAAAAGGTGAAAAGCAGGCCTTCTTGTTATTCGTATAAAATATTTTGTGTAAGCTCTTTTTTCCAAATTTAGTTCTTAACGGATTGGCCCTTGAGAGATCTTTCAAACAAGCCAAACATAGCCCAGATCGGAGTTCGTATGAGAAAGCTGCGCCAGTTTTATGGGGCAGGCCTCGTTCTCAAAGCCCTTCAGGCTTCTTCCGCGGTCCGCTTAGAGCCATTCTTGGTAGGAACCTTGCTACTGACCTTACGATCGACACTAACGCTGGTACATAGCCAAATTCAAAAATTGGCCAAGATTGGCTCACGCCGACAGTCACTAGACGCGCGACGCTGGAAAATCGAGGCACGGGTGGAAGACTAAAAGGTGAAAAGTAGGCCTTCTTGTTATTCGTATAAAATTTATTGTGTAAGCTCTTTTTTCCAAATTCAGTTCTTAATGGATTGGCCTTTGAGAGATCTTTCCAACAAGCCAAACATAGCCCAGATCGGAGTTCGTATGAGAAAGCTGCGCCAGTTTTATGCGGCAGGCCTCGTTCTCAGAGCCCTCCAGGCTTCTTCCGCGGTCCGCTTAGAGCCATTCTTGGTAGGAACCTTGCTATTGACCTTACGGTCGATACTAACGCTGGTACATAGCCAAATTCAAAACTTGGCCAAGATTGGCTCACGCCGACTGTCACTAGACGCGCGACGCTGGAAAATCGAGGCACGGGTGGAAGAAAAGAGGTGGAAATGAGGCCTATAAGTAACTTGTTACTCATATAAAATATATTGTGTAAGCTCTTTTTTCCAAATTCAGATCTTAAGGGATTGGCCTTTGAGAGATCTTTCCAACAAGCCAAACAGAGCCCAGATCGGAGTTCGTATGAGAAAGCTGCGCCAGTTTTATGGGGCAGGCCTCGTTCTCAAAGCCCTTCAGGCTTCTTCCGCGGTCCGCTTAGAGCCATTCTTGGTAGAACCTTGCTACTGACCTTACGATCGATACTAACGCTGGTACATAGCCAAATTCAAAAATTGGCCAAGATTGGCTCGCGCCGACTGTCACTAGACGCGCGACGCTGGAAAATCGAGGCACGGGTGGAAGACTAAAAGGTGAAAAGCAGGCCTTCTTGTTATTCGTATAAAATATTTTGTGTAAGCTCTTTTTTCCAAATTTAGTTCTTAAAGGATTGGCCCTTGAGAGATCTTTCCAACAAGCCAAACATAGCCCAGATCGGAGTTCGTATGAGAAAGCTGCGCCAGTTTTATGGGGCAGGCCTCGTTCTCAAAGCCTTTCAGGCTTCTTCCGCGGTCCGCTTAGAGCCATTCTTGGTAGGAACCTTGCTACTGACCTTACGATCGATACTAACGCTGGTACATAGCCAAATTCAAAAATTGGCCAAGATTGGCTCGCGCCGACTGTCACTAGACGCGCGACGCTGGAAAATCGAGGCACGGGTGGAAGACTAAAAGGTGAAAAGTAGGCCTTCTTGTTATTCGTATAAAATTTATTGTGTAAGCTCTTTTTTCCAAATTCAGTTCTTAATGGATTGGCCTTTGAGAGATCTTTCCAACAAGCCAAACATAGCCCAGATCGGAGTTCGTATGAGAAAGCTGCGCCAGTTTTATGCGGCAGGCCTCGTTCTCAGAGCCCTCCAGGCTTCTTCCGCGGTCCGCTTAGAGCCATTCTTGGTAGAAACCTTGCTATTGACCTTACGGTCGATACTAACGCTGGTACATAGCCAAATTCAAAACTTGGCCAAGATTGGCTCACGCCGACTGTCACTAGACGCGCGACGCTGGAAAATCGAGGCACGGGTGGAAGAAAAGAGGTGGAAATGAGGCCTATAAGTAACTTGTTACTCATATAAAATATATTGTGTAAGCACTTTTTTCCAAATTCAGTTCTAAAGGATTGGCCTTTGAGAGATCTTTCCAACAAGCCAAACAGAGCCCAGATCGGAGTTCGTATGAGAAAGCTGCGCAAGTTTTATGGGGCAGGCCTCGTTCTCAAAGCCCTCCAGGCTTCTTCCGCGGTCCGCTTAGAGCCAATCTTTGTAGGAACCTTGCTATTGACGTTACGGTCGATAATAACGCTGGTATAGAGCCAAATTCAAAAATTGGCCAAGATTGGCTCACGCCGACTGTCACTAGACGCGCGACGCAGGAAAATCGAGGCACGGGTGGAAGACTAAAAGGTGAAAAGTAGACCTTCTTTTTATTCGTATAAAATATTTTGTGTAAGCTCTTTTTTCCAAATTCAGTTCTTAGTGGATTGGCCATTGAGAGATCTTTCCAACAAGCCAAACAGAGCCTAGATCGGAGTTCGTATGAGAAAGCTGCGCCAGTTTTATGGGGCAGGCCTCGTTCTCAAAGCCCTTCAGGCTTCTTCCGCGGTCCGCTTAGAGCCATTCTTGGTAGGAACCTTGCTACTGACCTTACGATCGATACTAACGCTGGTACATAGCCAAATTCAAAAATTGGCCAAGATTGGCCCGCGCCGACTGTCACTAGACGCGCGACGCTGGAAAATCGAGGCACGGGTGGAAGACTAAAAGGTGAAAAGTAGGCCTTCTTGTTATTCGTATAAAATATTTTGTGTAAGCTCTTTTTCCCAAATTCACTTCTTAAAGGATTGGCCCTTGAGAGATCTTTCCAACAAGCCAAACAGAGCCCAGATCGTATGAGAAAGCTGCGCCAGTTTTATGCGGCAGGCCTCGTTCTCAAAGCCCTCCAGGCTTCTTCCGCGGTCCGCTTAGAGCCATTCTTGGTAGGAACCTTGCTATTGACCTTACGGTCGATACTAACGCTGGTACATAGCCAAATTCAAAAATTGGCCAAGATTGGCTCACGCCGACTGTCACTAGACGCGCGACGCTGGAAAATCGAGGCACGGGTGGAAGAAAAGAGGTGGAAATGAGGCCTATAAGTAACTTGTTACTCATATAAAATATATTGTGTAAGCACTTTTTTCCAAATTCAGTTCTTAGTGGATTGGCCATTGAGAGATCTTTCCAACAAGCCAAACAGAGCCTAGATCGGAGTTCGTATGAGAAAGCTGCGCCAGTTTTATGGGGCAGGCCTCGTTCTCAAAGCCCTTCAGGCTTCTTCCGCGGTCCGCTTAGAGCCATTCTTGGTAGGAACCTTGCTACTGACCTTACGATCGATACTAACGCTGGTACATAGCCAAATTCAAAAATTGGCCAAGATTGGCTCGCGCCGACTGTCACTAGACGCGCGACGCTGGAAAATCGAGGCACGGGTGGAAGACTAAAAGGTGAAAAGTAGGCCTTCTTGTTATTCGTATAAAATATTTTGTGTAAGCTCTTTTTTCCAAATTCAGTTCTTAAAGGATTGGCCCTTGAGAGATCTTTCCAACAAGCCAAACAGAGCCCAGATCGGAGTTCGTATGAGAAAGCTGCGCCAGTTTTATGCGGCAGGCCTCGTTCTCAAAGCCCTCCAGGCTTCTTCCGCGGTCCGCTTAGAGCCATTCTTGGTAGGAACCTTGCTATTGACCTTACGGTCGATACTAACGCTGGTACATAGCCAAATTCAAAACTTGGCCAAGATTGGCTCACGCCGACTGTCACTAGACGCGCGACGCTGGAAAATCGAGGCACGGGTGGAAGAAAAGAGGTGGAAATGAGGCCTATAAGTAACTTGTTACTCATATAAAACATATTGTGTAAGCACTTTTTTCCAAATTCAGTTCTTAAAGGATTGGCCTTTGAGAGATCTTTCCAACAAGCCAAACAGAGCCCAGATCGGAGTTCGTATGAGAAAGCTGCGCCAGTTTTATTCGGCATGCCTCGTTCTCAAAGCCCTCCATCCGCGGTCCGCTTAGAGCCAATCTTTGTAGGAACCTTGCTATTGACGTTACGGTCGATACTAACGCTGGTATAGAGCCAAATTCAAAAATTGGCCAAGATTGGCTCACGCGGACTGTCACTAGACGCGCGACGCTGGAAAATCGAGGCACGGGTGGAAGACTAAAAGGTGAAAAGTAGGCCTTCTTTTTATTCGTATAAAATATTTTGTGTAAGCTCTTTTTTCCAAATTCAGTTCTTAAGGGATTGGCCTTTGAGAGATCTTTCCAACAAGCCAAACAGAGCCCAGATCGGAGTTCGTATGAGAAAGCTGCGCCAGTTTTATGGGGCAGGCCTCGTTCTCAAAGCCCTTCAGGCTTCTTCCGCGGTCCGCTTAGAGCCATTCTTGGTAGGAACCTTGCTACTGACCTTACGATCGATACTAACGCTGGTACATAGCCAAATTCAAAAATGGCCAAGATTGGCCGCGCCGACTGTCACTAGACGCGCGAACGCTGGAAAATCGAGGCACGGGTGGAAGACTAAAAGGTGAAAGTAGGCCTTCTTGTTATTCTATAAAATATTTTGTGCAAGCTCTTTTTTCCAAATTCAGTTCTTAAAGGATTGGCCTTGAGAGATCGTTCCAACAAGCCAAACATAGCCCAGATCGGAGTTCGTATGAGAAAGCTGCGCGCGGAGTTTTATGGGGCAGGCCTCGTTCTCAAAGCCCTCCAGGCTTCTTCCGCGGTCCGCTTAGAGCCATTCTTGGTAGGAGGAACCTTGCTATTGACCTTACGGTCGATACTAACGCTGGTACATAGCCAAATTCAAAAAATTGGCCAAGATTGGCTCACGCCGACTGTCACTAGAGCGCGACGCGTGGAAAATCGAGGCACGGGTGGAAGAAAAGAGGTGAAAATGAGGCCTATAAGTAACTTGTTACTCATATAAAATATATTGTGTAAGCACTTTTTTCCAAATTCAGTTCTTAAAGGATTGGCCTTTGAGAGATCTTTCAAACAAGCCAAACAGAGCCCAGATCGGAGTTCGTATGAGAAAGCTGCGCCAGTTTTAATCGGCATGCCTCGTTCTCAAAGCCCTCCAGGCTTCTTCCGCGGTCCGCTTAGAGCCAATCTTTGTAGGAACCTTGCTATTGACCTTACGGTCGATACTAACGCTGGTATAGAGCCAAATTCAAAAATTGGCCAAGATTGGCTCACGCCGACTGTCACTAGACGCGCGACGCTGGAAAATCGAGGCACGGGTGGAAGACTAAAAGGTGAAAAGTAGGCCTTCTTTTATTCGTATAAAATATTTTGTGTAAGCTCTTTTTTCCAAATTCAGTTCTTAAGGGATTGGCCTTTGAGAGATCTTTCCAACAAGCCAAACAGAGCCTAGATCGGAGTTCGTATGAGAAAGCTGCGCCAGTTTATGGGGCAGGCCTCGTTCTCAAAGCCCTTCAGGCTTCTTCCGCGGTCCGCTTAGAGCCATTCTTGGTAGGAACCTTGCTACTGACCTTACGATCGATACTAACGCTGGTATATAGCCAAATTCAAAAATTGGCCAAGATTGGCTCACGCCGACTGTCACTAGACGCGCGACGCTGGAAAATCGAGGCACGGGTGGAAGACTAAAAGGTGAAAAGTAGGCCTTCTTTTTGTTCGTATAAAATATTTTGTGTAAGCTCTTTTTTCCAAATTCAGTTCTTAAGGGATTGGCCTTTGAGAGATCTTTCCAACAAGCCAAACAGAGCCCAGATCGGAGTTCGTATGAGAAAGCTGCGCCAGTTTTATGGGGCAGGCCTCGTTCTCAAAGCCCTTCAGGCTTCTTCCGCGGTCCGCTTAGAGCCATTCTTGGTAGAAACCTTGCTACTGACCTTACGATCGATACTAACGCTGGTACATAGCCAAATTCGAAAATTGGCCAAGATTGGCTCGCGCCGACTGTCACTAGACGCGCGACGCTGGAAAATCGAGGCACGGGTGGAAGACTAAAAGGTGAAAAGTAGGCCTTCTTGTTATTCGTATAAAATATTTTGTGTAAGCTCTTTTTTCCAAATTCAGTTCTTAAAGGATTGGCCTTTGAGAGATCTTTCCAACAAGCCAAACATAGCCCAGATCGGAGTTCGTATGAGAAAGCTGCGCCAGTTTTATGGGGCAGGCCTCGTTCTCAAAGCCCTCCAGGCTTCTTCCGCGGTCCGCTTAGAGCCATTCTTGGTAGGAACCTTGCTATTGACCTTACGGTCGATACTAACACTGGTACATAGCCAAATTCAAAAATTGGCCAAGATTGGCTCACGCCGACTGTCACTAGACGCGCGACGCTGGAAAATCGAGGCACGGGTGGAAGAAAAGAGGTGAAAATGAGGCCTATAAGTAACTTGTTACTCATATAAAATATATTGTGTAAGCACTTTTTTCCAAATTCAGTTCTTAAAGGATTGGCCTTTGAGACATCTTTCCAACAAGCCAAACAGAGCCCAGATCGGAGTTCGTATGAGAAAGCTGCGCCAGTTTTATGGGGCAGGCCTCGTTCTCAAAGCCCTTCAGGCTTCTTCCGCGGTCCGCTTAGAGCCATTCTTGGTAGGAACCTTGCTACTGACCTTACGATCGATACTAACGCTGGTACATAGCCAAATTCAAAAATTGGCCAAGATTGGCTCGCGCCGACTGTCACTAGACGCGCGACGCTGGAAAATCGAGGCACGGGTGGAAGACTAAAAGGTGAAAAGTAGGCCTTCTTGTTATCGTATAAAATATTTTGTGTAAGCTCTTTTTCCAAATTCAGTTCTTAAAGGATTGGCCTTTGAGAGATCTTTCCAACAAGCCAAACAGAGCCCAGATCGGAGTTCGTATGAGAAAGCTGCGCCAGTTTTATGGGGCAGGCCTCGTTCTCAAAGCCCTTCAGGCTTCTTCCGCGGTCCGCTTAGAGCTTTCTTGGTAGGAACCTTGCTACTGACCTTACGATCGATACTAACGCTGGTACATAGCCAAATTCAAAAATTGGCCAAGATTGGCTCGCGCCGACTGTCACTAGACGCGCGACGCTGGAAAATCGAGGCACGGGTGGAAGACTAAAAGGTGAAAAGTAGGCCTTCTTGTTATTCGTATAAAATATTTTGTGTAAGCTCTTTTTTCCAATTCAGTTCTTAAAGGATTGGCCTTTGAGAGATCTTTCCAACAAGCCAAACAGAGCCCAGATCGGAGTTCGTATGAGAAAGCTTCACAGCGCCAGTTTTATGCGGCAGGCCTCGTTCTCAAAGCCCTCCAGGCTTCTTCCGCGGTCCGCTTAGAGCCATTCTTGGTAGGAACCTTGCTACTGACCTTACGGTCGATACTAACGCTGGTACATAGCCAAATTCAAAAATTGGCCAAGATTGGCTCACGCCGACTGTCACTAGACGCGCGACGCTGGAAAATCGAGGCACGGGTGGAAGAAAAGAGGTGGAAATGAGGCCTATAAGTAACTTGTTACTCATATAAAATATATTGTGTAAGCACTTTTTTCCAAATTCAGTTCTTAAAGGATTGGCCTTTGAGAGATCTTTCCAACAAGCCAAACAGAGCCCAGATCGGAGTTCGTATGAGAAAGCTGCGCCAGTTTTATTGGCAGGCCTCGTTCTCAAAGCCCTCCAGGCTTCTTCCGCGGTCCGCTTAGAGCCAATCTTTGTAGGAACCTTGCTATTGACGTTACGGTCGATACTAACGCTGGTATAGAGCCAAATTCAAAAATTGGCCAAGATTGGCTCACGCCGACTGTCACTAGACGCGCGACGCTGGAAAATCGAGGCACGGGTGGAAGACTAAAAGGTGAAAAGTAGGCCTTCTTGTTATTCGTATATAAAATATATTGTGTAAGCTCTTTTTTCCAAATTCAGTTCTTAAAGGATTGGCCTTTGAGAGATCTTTCCAACAAGCCAAACAGAGCCCAGATCGGAGTTCGTATGAGAAAGCTGCGCCAGTTTTATGCGGCAGGCCTCGTTCTCAAAGCCCTCCAGGCTTCTTCCGCGGTCCGCTTAGAGCCATTCTTGGTAGGAACCTTGCTATTGACCTTACGGTCGATACTAACGCTGGTACATAGCCAAATTCAAAAATTGGCCAAGATTGGCTCACGCCGACTGTCACTAGACGCGCGACGCTGGAAAATCGAGGCACGGGTGGAAGAAAAAAGGTGGAAATGAGGCCTATAAGTAACTTGTTACTCATATAAAATAGATTGTGTAAGCACTTTTTTCCAAATTCAGTTCTTAAAGGATTGGCCTTTGAGAGATCTTTCCAACAAGCCAAACAGAGCCCAGATCGGAGTTCGTATGATAAAAGCTGCGCCAGTTTTATTCGGCATGCCTCGTTCTCAAAGCCCTCCAGGCTTCTTCCGCGGTCCGCTTAGAGCCAATCTTTGTAGGAACCTTGCTATTGACGTTACGGTCGATACTAACGCTGGTATAGAGCCAAATTCAAAAATTGGCCAAGATTGGCTCACGCCGACTGTCACTAGACGCGCGACGCTGGAAAATCGAGGCACGGGTGGACGGGTGGAAGAAAAGGTGAAAAGTAGGCCTTCTTGTTATTCGTATAAAATATTTTGTGTAAGCTCTTTTTTCCAATTCAGTTCTTAAAGGATTGGCCTTTGAGAGATCTTTCCAACAAGCCAAACAGAGCCCAGATCGGAGTTCGTATGAGAAAGCTGCGCCAGTTTTATGGGCAGGCCTCGTTCTCAAACGCCTTCAGGCTTCTTCCGCGGTCCGCTTAGAGCCATTCTTGGAACCTTGCTACTGACCTTACGATCGATACTAACGCGGGTACATAGCCAAATTCAAAAATTGGCCAAGATTGGCTCGCGCCGACTGTCACTAGACGCGCGACGCTGGAAAATCGAGGCACGGGTGGAAGACTAAAAGGTGAAAAGTAGGCCTTCTTTTATTCGTATAAAATATTTGTGTAAGCTCTTTTTTCCAAATTCAGTTCTTAAAGGATTGGCCTTTGAGAGATCTTCCAAACAAGCCAAACAGAGCCAGATCGGAGTTCGTATGAGAAAGCTGCGCCAGTTTTATGCGGCAGGCTCGTTCTCAAAGCCCTCCAGGCTTCTTCCGCGGTCCGCTTAGAGCCATTCTTGGTAGGAACCTTGCTATTGACCTTACGGTCGATACTAACGCTGGTACATAGCCAAATTCAAAAATTGGCCAAGATTGGCTCACGCCGACTGTCACTAGACGCGCGACGCTGGAAAATCGAGGCACGGGTGGAAGAAAAGAGGTGGAAATGAGGCCTATAAGTAACTTGTTACTCATATAAAATATATTGTGTAAGCACTTTTTTCCAAATTCAGTTCTTAAAGGATTGGCCTTTGAGAGATCTTTCCAACAAGCCAAACAGAGCCCAGATCGGAGTTCGTATGAGAAAGCTGCGCCAGTTTTATTCGCATGCCTCGTTCTCAAAGCCCTCCAGGCTTCTTCCGCGGTCCGCTTAGAGCCAATCTTTGTAGGAACCTTGCTATTGACCTTACGGTCGATACTAACGCTGGTATAGAGCCAAATTCAAAAATTGGCCAAGATTGGCTCACGCCGACTGTCACTAGACGCGCGACGCTGGAAAATCGAGGCACGGGTGGAAAACTAAAAGGTGAAAAGTAGGCCTTCTTTTTATTCGTATAAAATATTTTGTGTAAGCTCTTTTTTCCAAATTCAGTTCTTAAAGGATTGGCCTTTGAGAGATCTTTCCAACAAGCCAAACAGAGCCCAGATCGGAGTTCGTATGAGAAAGCTGCGCCAGTTTTATTCGGCATGCCTCGTTCTCAAAGCCCTCCAGGCTTCTTCCGCGGTCCGCTTAGAGCCATTCTTTGTAGGAACCTTGCTATTGACCTTACGGTCGATACTAACGCTGGTATAGAGCCAAATTCAAAAATTGGCCAAGATTGGCTCACGCCGACTGTCACTAGACGCGCGACGCTGGAAAATCGAGGCACGGGTGGAAGACTAAAAGGTGAAAAGTAGGCCTTCTTTTATTCGTATAAAATATTTTGTGTAAGCTCTTTTTCCAAATTCAGTTCTTAAAGGATTGGCCTTTGAGAGATCTTTCCAACAAGCCAAACAGAGCCCAGATCGGAGTTCGTATGAGAAAGCTGCGCCAGTTTTATGGGGCAGGCCTCGTTCTCAAAGCCCTTCAGGCTTCTTCCGCGGTCCGCTTAGAGCCATTCTTGGTAGGAACCTTGCTATTGACCTTACGGTCGATACTAACGCTGGTACATAGCCAAATTCAAAAATTGGCCAAGATTGGCTCGCGCCGACTGTCACTAGACGCGCGACGCTGGAAAATCGAGGCACGGGTGGAAGACTAAAAGGTGAAAAGTAGGCCTTCTTTTTATTCGTATAAAATATTTTGTGTAAGCTCTTTTTTCCAAATTCAGTTCTTAAGGGATTGGCCTTTGAGAGATCTTTCCAACAAGCCAAACAGAGCCCAGATCGGAGTTCGTATGAGAAAGCTGCGCCAGTTTTATGCGGCAGGCCTCGTTCTCAAAGCCCTCCAGGCTTCTTCCGCGGTCCGCTTAGAGCCATTCTTGGTAGGAACCTTGCTATTGACCTTACGGTCGATACTAACGCTGGTACATAGCCAAATTCAAAAATTGGCCAAGATTGGCTCACGCCGACTGTCACTAGACGCGCGACGCTGGAAAATCGAGGCACGGGTGGAAGAAAAGAGGTGGAAATGAGGCCTATAAGTAACTTGTTACTCATATAAAACAGATTGTGTAAGCACTTTTTTCCAAATTCAGTTCTTAAAGGATTGGCCTTTGAGAGATCTTTCCAACAAGCCAAACAGAGCCCAGATCGGAGTTCGTATGAGAAAGCTGCGCCAGTTTTATTCGGCATGCCTCGTTCTCAAAGCCCTCCAGGCTTCTTCCGCGGTCCGCTTAGAGCCATTCTTGGTAGGAACCTTGCTATTGACCTTACGATCGATACTAACGCTGGTATATAGCCAAATTCAAAAATTGGCCAAGATTGGCTCGCGCCGACTGTCACTAGACGCGCGACGCTGGAAAATCGAGGCACGGGTGGAAGACTAAAAGGTGAAAAGTAGGCCTTCTTTTATTTCGTATAAAATATTTTGTGTAAGCTCTTTTTTCCAATTCAGTTCTTAATGGATTGGCCCTTTGAGAGATCTTTCCAACAAGCCAAACAGAGATCGGAGTTCGTATGAGAAAGCTGCGCAGTTTTATGGGCAGGCCTCGTTCTCAAAGCCCTTCAGGCTTCTTCCGCGGTCCGCTTAGAGCCATTCTTGGTAGGAACCTTGCTACTGACCTTACGATCGATACTAACGCTGGTACATAGCCAAATTCAAAAATTGGCCAAGATTGGCTCGCGCCGACTGTCACTAGACGCGCGACGCTGGAAAATCGAGGCACGGGTGGAAGACTAAAGGTGAAAAGTGGCCTTCTTGTTATTCGTATAAAATTTTGTGTAAGCTCTTTTTCCAAATTCAGTTCTTAAAGGATTGGCCCTTGAGAGATCTTTCCAACAAGCCAAACATGCCCAGATCGAGAGTTCGTATGAGAAAGCTGCGCCAGTTTTATGCGGCAGGCCTCGTTCTCAAAGCCCTCCAGGCTTCTTCCGCGGTCCGCTAGAGCCATTCTTGTAGGAACCTTGCTATTGACCTTACGGTCGATACTAACGCTGGTACATAGCCAAATTCAAAAATTGGCCAAGATTGGCTCACGCCGACTGTCACTAGACGCGCGACGCTGGAAAATCGAGGCACGGGTGGAAGAGAAAAAGGTGAAATGAGGCCTATACTTGTTATTCATATAAAATATATTGTGTAAGCACTTTTTTCCAAATTCAGTTCTTAAAGGATTGGCCTTTGAGAGATCTTTCCAACAAGCCAAACAGAGCCCAGATCGGAGGTTCGTATGAAGAAAGCTGCGCCAGTTTTATTCGGCATGCCTCTTCTCAAAGCCCTCCAGGCTTCTTCCGCGGTCCGCTTAGAGCCAATCTTTGTAGGAACCTTGCTATTGACCTTACGGTCGATACTAACGCTGGTATAGAGCCAAATTCAAAAATTGGCCAAGATTGGCTCACGCCGACTGTCACTAGACGCGCGACGCTGGAAAATCGAGGCACGGGGGTGGAAGACTAAAAAGGGGAAAAGTAGGCCTTCTTTTATTCGTATAAAATTTTGTGTAAGTTCTTTTTTCCAAATTCAGTTCTTAATGGATTGGCCTTGAGAGATCTTTCCAACAAGCCAAACAGAGCCCAGATCGGAGTTCGTATGAGAAAGCTGCGCCAGTTTTATTCGGCATGCCTCGTTCTCAAAGCCCTCCAGGCTTCTTCCGCGGTCCGCTTAGAGCCAATCTTTGTAGGAACCTTGCTATTGACGTTACGGTCGATACTAACGCTGGTATAGAGCCAAATTCAAAAATTGGCCAAGATTGGCTCACGCCGACTGTCACTAGACGCGCGACGCTGGAAAATCGAGGCACGGGTGAAAGACTAAAAGGTGAAAAGTAGGCCTTCTTGTTATTCGTATAAAATATTTTGTGTAAGCTCTTTTTTCCAAATTCAGTTCTTAAAGGATTGGCCTTTGAGAGATCTTTCCAACAAGCCAAACAGAGCCCAGATCGGAGTTCGTATGAGAAAGCTGCGCCAGTTTTATGGGCAGGCCTCGTTCTCAAAGCCCTCCAGGCTTCTTCCGCGGTCCGCTTAGAGCCATTCTAGGTAGGAACCTTGCTAATGACCTTACGATCGATACTAACGCTGGTACATAGGCAAATTCAAAAATTGGCCAAGATTGGCTCGCGCCGACTGTCACCAGACGCGACGACGCTGGAAAATGAGGCCGGGTGGCAAGGGTGGAAGAAAAGAGGTGAAATGAGGCCTATAAGTAACTTGTTACTCATATAAAATATATTGTGTAAGCACTTTTTTTCAAATTCAGTTCTTAAAGGATTGGCCTTTGAGAGATCTTTCCAACAAGCCAAACAGAGCCCAGATCGGAGTTCGTATGAGAAAGCTGCGCCAGTTTTATTCGGCATGCCTCGTTCTCAAAGCCCTCAGGCTTCTTCCGCGGTCCGCTTAGAGCCAATCTTGGTAGGAACCTTGCTATTGACGTTTACGGTCGATACTAACGCTGGTATACAGCCAAATTCAAAAATTGGCCAAGATTGGCTCACGCCACTGTCACTAGACGCGCGACGCTGGAAAATCGAGGCACGGGTGGAAGACTAAAAGGTGAAAAGTAGGCCTTCTTTTATTCGTATAAAATATTTTGTGTAAGCTCTTTTTCCAAATTCAGTTCTTAAGGATTGGCCTTTGAGAGATCTTTCCAACAAGCCAAACAGAGCCCAGATCGGAGTTCGTATGAGAAAGCTGCGCCAGTTTTATGGGGCAGGCCTCGTTCTCAAAGCCCTTCAGGCTTCTTCCGCGGTCCGCTTAGAGCCATTCTTGGTAGGAACTTGCTACTGACCTTACGATCGATACTCCAAA
>JAAXCT010001654.1:0-141629 GCA_012490785.1 Eragrostis nindensis | reverse complement strand
GCCGCTTTTCTATGTCCGGAGGGAGGAGGAGGAGAGCTTGGGGGGTACAAACCCTGCGCATTAAGGGATTCTCCGGCGAGATGCCCCCGCCACGCCCTCCTCCATCGTCTCCGGCGGCTCCCGCGCCCTCTGCCGCGCGCTACCCAGCTTCGCCGGGCTCTTCGGTGGCGGCCATGGCGTCGGGGAGGTTAGAGGAGGAAGAAAGCAGCCCAACTGTCGGATGGTTATGTTGCACGAATCTTAAAGCTGTTTGATCGTAACGATCACTTCACCCGCCCTACGTATAGGATCCACGAGCAGAACATCATTCAGAGCACAGTTTAGCAGGAAGCCCACCAAGTTAACCGAAAACGGCCTTCCCAGATCACGCCTAGTGTGCCTGAACCTGAACTACACATATGGGCCGGCCCATTTTTCTCTGTGCCGACGAACTAATCCAAGCAACCACCACCGACCCTCAAAAAAAAAAAGTAAAAATTGCTAAACTTCCCTTAAAAAGAGTAGTAAAATTGCTAAAAGCCACCCAACGCTTTGGTTTCCCTTCCACATCACACTTCGACACTCCGCCTCCGCCGTGGCCGACGACGACGGCGGCGACGGCTTAGGCTTCCTCCTTCGACGAGGCGAGCGCCGGTGGTTGAATCTCTGCGCGGAGCGCCACATTCGTCTGATTCCAAGCAAGGCAGGCCCATGCCCCGTCGGCCTACACTGCCGCCGCTCGACGCCGGCCACGGTCAGTGCTCCGTCCTCAGTTTCAGTTGCGGTGGAATCAAGATTTGGCGCGAATTTGGTGCGAGTTGATTGGAAAGCCCAACTCTTTCTCGGGTGAGTCCGTGTTGAATCTGCCACAGGCCACAGCGGTGCCGTTCTTACATTCGGATTCCCCTCCGCCACAGCGGTGCGGCCTCTTTGATTCGGATTGCCTCACCTAATCGAATTGGAGTGAGGCATAGGTCGTTCGGGTTGCTGATTTATAAGCTCAGAGCCAGGAGCCCCGAAAAATTGCAAGCGTGTGCCTGCTGAGTGCTGAAGCAACGCGTTCTGTCTTCCGAGAGGTGTATCCCGTTTTGGCTTGCTACAATGGAGATGTACAGCAGAGAGGGGCTGACGACCTTAGGGTGTCTATATCGTCTGGTCTTCCGAGCTTTGCCCAGGATTCTTACTTCCTCCCCCAGTTTACTGACGAAGACATTCCAGAGTGATGATCTTCTTAGTCGGCCAGCTAATGTGGGCAATGGAGGATCTCCGGAGCTGCCGCAGGAGATCCTGAGGATATATTTGCCTTCCTGGAGGTCCCGGACCTTGTGCGCACGGGATCAGTCTGCTCTTCATGGCATGCTGCCTACACCAGCCTGTGCAACACCGGACCTTGCAGGCTGCATCAGAACCATGCCTCCTATACACCTCAGAATCCTCAAGTCCAAGCGCCGCTGGTCTCTACAGTCTTGCTGAGAAGAAGGCCTACACATTGACCCTGCCAGACCCGCCTATCCGAAGCAGGCATATCATCGGTTCCTCGTATGGCTGGATCATCACCGTCGATGAGACGTGTGAAATGCACGTTGTCAACCCCATCACCGGTGAGCAGATTTTGCTGCCACCGGTCACCACCATAGAGCAGGTGAAGCCCATCTTTGATGATGCAGGATCCATTCACAAGTATGAGTACGCATGGTACACCGGAAAAGAGCTGATCGCGGATTCGCCATCAATATTTGTTTCTAGCGAGCTGCGGGACTACCTCTTCTATAAGGCATTCCTCTCTTCAGATCCATCGACTGGAGACTACTTCGTGGTGCTCATCCACAATCCATGTTCACAACTTTCGTTTGCAAGGGCAGGGGATGATGAGTGGACTTGGTTGCCGCCTCACAGTCACTATGAAGACTGCTTTTTTGAGAGAGAGTTTCTATATGCATCCACTTTCTCAGGAGAAATCCATGTATTCAATCTTGGTGGACCTGCAGTCAAATGGAAGATAGTTTTGAGCAAGATGAAAGTTATGTGTACGAGAGAATTTATATTGTGCAATCTCCGTCTGGTGAATTGCTGCAAATTTGGAGGTCTGACAGTGCACCAGGGGGAGATGAAGGTGATGAATCTGATTCTGATTTTCAACCTGAGTTAGATGATGATTCTTATGTGTACAAGACCTCCAGTATCATAGTCCATAAAGTAGACATTACTTCCAAAAAGCTTGTGAAAATGGGCAGCTTTGATGAGATTGTGCTGTTTGTTGGGCGCAACCAATCACTTTGCCTTCGTGCCAAAGACTACCCTCAGCTCAAGGCGAATCATGTCTACTTCACTGATGATGACCATCTCGATATCCAGTGGTACAAGAATGACCAGCGCGATATTGGAGTATTTGACTTGGAAAATAACAGCAACGAGGAAGTTATACCATCCCCTCAGCTCTGGTCCAATTTCCAACCCCTGTGTGGCTGATTCCGAATGCCAGAAGAATGAGTTCCGTGACCCATGGTTAGATGAGTCGTGATTTCCATTTGTGTTCATGTATTTGCCGAGACGATGTAAAGGTCCATCAACCAGAAACTGTACTTTTTTATATTTTACCCATTGCTACATCATCAGACTTTTACCTGGTTCCTTATCTTGCACTTCATGAGGATTGGTTTACCTTCTAGTGCAAAGATCAAATAGAGGTCTTTTTTATGGCATTATTCTGTCATCTTCAACTTGATATGTTATTGGTGCTGTTCCTGCAAGTCTGTTACATACAGACAGTTTATTTAAGCTTCTCCTTAGGTATTAGCATCAATGTTGAGTGGATTTAGCATATTTCATGAACATGGAATTTCTCTAGTTTACGCCAGGGCATTAGTCTGCCATGTTTGACAACAATGGATTCTCGTTGTTTATTATGACTGTTGACCTAGTGATCTTTTGCAGTTGACACGTTCTGCAGGTTGGATTGTTTTTAACATAAATAAATTATTGCCTTCTAGTTGGCAAGCCTCATATGAATGAATGGTAACCTAATTTATTTATTTATTTATTTATTTTGGGTATGTGGGAACTAAAAGGTACCTAAGCATGCATGCTGCCGTCTGAAGCCCTATGCTACAAGAAAAGCTGTGGATGCCAGCAGAACTTTTGTAAAATTGTTTGGTTACACACGTGCATTATTTACCTACACTGTTATCAATCAAAGTTGCATGCGTGCTCACAAATTGAAAAAAATAATGCATCCCAAAAACTGATTAGCAGTTAATTTTGGAATACTTCGAGTCATCAGCCACTGTTCAATTCCACACACAAGAGAGAGAAAGAAAGAAAAATCCGGCCAACCATACAGGACCAGTTGCATTCTCAATAAAGACTACTTTCATCAATGGCTATTACATCTCCCTAGGATTTTTTTTTTATAGTACAGCTCCCTAGTTGATGTCATGCTTGTTCTTCTACATATGATCCTTCCACCAATCTTCATGGAAAACTTTGGCTATTTGATCCCATACTCCTCCACAAGCTGCCTCCACCAATCTTCATGGAATGCAAATAGCAGTCGGTTATCCAGCCACCAATCAATAAATTAAGTCAATCAACACATTGTAATAAAAGATTACCTTTGTCACTCATTTCATGCAGGTAAAGCTTGTGGACTCCAGCATCGCCTCGGCAGTCCGTCCTAATACAACATCCCTTTTGTTCACAGGGAAACCCCTCCATTTTGTGCTCTGTCAAGCAATGTCTAATCATCTGTACAATAAAATCACAGTTAAGAAACAATGCACAAGGAAAAGGACAACATTGGAGTAGAATTAGATAAGTAGATGTGGAGATTACCTTTTCCTTTTCCTTCTTCACTGGAAAAACATGACCACCACGCTTAAAGAAGCAAATGTGGCAGAGCTCCTGCTTATTGCCATCAAGACGTTGAGACCGCCGCAAACAAAAGGTGGCGTATGCAAGCTTCACATCATCAACACCAGGCTGCCTGAATAACATGTTTAAGTGATAGCTACTTTGGTCGGGATCAGAGATTTTTTCTTCATTTTCTTGACACTGACATAAAAAGGGTTCCATGGTCAAATTATATTCTGCTTCTTCCTCAATTAATTACAAGGAAGCCAGCTAGGGTACAAGCATATTCATAAACAGGAGAGATGGTAATATAAAGCAAACACTACTGACCTTAGCATTCAGTGGATAGCCTTGGCCCATTCTTTCACATCCTCTTGTCAGTTTTTTCTGATTAATATTTGTATTTTTCTTGACTGGACAGTCCTTCGCTATATGGTTACCTTCTTCCTTGCAGAAGAAACATGCTTTATCCTGCGTATAGACAAACATGAGTATAAAAATTACAAGGACAGTAGCCAAAATCACTCAAACAACATCTAAAGATAACTTGTGCCAAAAACCCTGGTGCAATATTTTGAAAGCTTACTAATCTCCAGCACTATTTATACTGAAAAAATATCTTGCCCTATTGACTGAAGCAACCAAACTTATATTAAACTAAACACATCCTTTTGGATACTTTCATGAGCAACAAATTACAAGGATCATGTTTCAGCATTGAAATTCTTGCAACAAACAATGAAAGGACCAAAGTTCATCCAAAACATCAACTCAACGCAATTTGGAATCAATAACGGGCATCAAACTAATTGGACTTGCAACAAAAAGAATAACGGCCATCATACTAACTGGACCTGCAATCCTAGAGTACAAACCAATCCGGGGCAACGGTTGTAACAGAGATAAGCATCGGCAAGCTGCTGAACTAGAGATAAGCATAGGCAAGCTGCTGAACTAGATCACTGAGGCAACAATAAGCAGGAGCTACTAGAGAAAAGAACTGATCGACAGAGAATTAGAAGCACTATAGCAGAAAGTGACGGAAAGCAAACAAATTGCCAGCACTATTTCCACTGAACACTATCTTGACTGAAGCAACAATCTTAGAAAACAAGTCTTAGCACATTTTCATCAGGCACCGTTCCACAAACAAGGAATCAATTTTCAGCGTTGCTTTGACAGTCGTTATAGCAAAGAAATAGTTCGTATCCATCGAATAGTTGGAGCAAGAACCGGACCTGCAATCCAGGGGTAGAAGGCAATTGGAAGAATTCGGAGCAGAATTTGTCGACCCTCTTCTTCCTCTTCTTGAGCGGAACCAATTGCCATTCCTCATCTTGCAGGGGCGCAGAAGCTTGGGTGAAGTGCACGGCGTGGTCGGTGCTGCCCACGGCACGCGACGTCGCACGGCTGCCACCGCCCACGGCACAAGGAGAGAACACCTCGACCTGGTCCGCAGGGTTGGCGAGGCTGGTGCTGCCGCCCGGCGCGGCAGGAACGCCGGTGCGCACGCCGTTACTTCCACCTGTGGGCGGCGTCGACGAGGTATGGCACTGGTGGCGCCCCCCGCAGCGAGAAGGGTGGGGGTGGCGCGCCGAGGTCGCCGACCTCCGTGGAGGGGTCGCAGTCCTGCGACGAGGAGCCCTCGACCAGTCCGGTCTCGTCCGCGTCAGCCGCGCCGAGACGCGGCACGCGCGCGGGCGCGGTGACGGGGGCGGTGCCCTGCGGCAAGTAGGAGGTCGCCGCGGGGCGGACGGAGGCGTCGGGGGCGAGCGCGCGCGACAGGTGGCGCCCCCTCGAAGACGAGCTCGGTGTGGTACTGGGCGCCCTCGCCCCCGTCTTGGGCCCGCGCGGCGTCGGTAGAGAGGATTCCCGCAGGCGGCGCGGCGTTGGAGGATGTGTGAGGGGCGTCGAGGTCCGTGCCGCCGTAGATGTCGCCGTCAAGCGCGGAGGAGCCCTGGACATCTTCTTGGCGGCGTGAGGCGCGGTGGTCGGAGGGTTGGCCGCGGACCTGCTTGGCGGAGGCCCCCTCGTCCGCGTCAGGCCGCGCGACGCGTCGTCTCTTGTTCTCCCACCCTCGGGCGCGCCGCCGTGCGGCGCGGGTGGTCGCCAGCACGTGAGAAGGCCTGCGGGCGAACCGGCGGCGCAGCGTCGCGACAACCCGGCTCGCCGCCGCGGCACTCCGGCGCAGCCAGCCGCGCCCTGTCGACAGGACCCAACTCCCTGTGGCCGAGAGGGCGCGCGCCAAGCGGACCGCAAGCCTCATCACAGGGCCATGGCGGACGCGCACCGGCGCGCGTCGGGGAGGCCTCCGCGCCACCATCCCGCCGCGCCCAAGAACCAGTCTTGGAGAAGGTGGTTCTTGGCGCCTCGGGGTTGGCGTGGCCGCAGATGTCCTCCCTCCGGCGACCGGACGCGATTTAGGGGTACGAGGGTTGCCGGCGGCGGGTTGGTTGTTGCTCCTCTGCTCGATTCCGGGGAGGGGACGTGGTGGTGCGGGCCTGCGGGGTTTGTCGGCCGTTGGGTGTCTCGGTTGGGGTTGTCGTCTCAGGAGGAGGGAGGGGAAGGGGAAGAAGTAGGAACAGGGGAGGCGGCACCGCGGGCTCAGCCCAAAAACGGCCCATGAATCCACAGGGCCCATCAAACATCAAACCTCCGCACTAGAACAAATGTTCTATGCTACCGGAACAAATGTTCCAACCTATCGGAACAAATGCTCCAGGCTACCGGAATAAACGTTCCAGATGAAGAGAGAGGATGATCTCAAAAAAAAAATAGATGAAGAGAGAGAGGATGTTCCGGGCAAAGAAAGAAAATGTTTTAGACGACGAAAGGATATGTTCCAGGACTGGCGAGCGGCGCGCAGCGGTGGCGCGTTGCGGGCGAGGGCCGGGCGGCCAGGGCGGTGGGGGCCACGGCGTAGGGTATGCCGGGCCGCGGCGACGGCGTGGCAGCTAGGGTGACGGGGGGGGGAGGGGGGGGGGGGGGCAGGGCGGGGGCGGCCAGGGAGCAGCGCGCGGCGGGGTGGTTCGGGGAAGGATGACGAAGGTGGAAGAAGAGCCATGAGTCATTCGATTTTAATTGTACGAACCTCAAACAATGGGTGCTCCGAGTGCTAGGAAATCCTGTGGCATGACGTGGGGGTGCCGAGACAAGGAAGCCCACTAACATGCAGGCGCAAGTTGAACTTCGCCCCGCAAGCATGACATGGAGACCATTCGAGAGCACTAGTGTTCATGAATTCATCACAGTTTTAGAAAACGGGATTGTTCACTACACCACGTTTGACGTTTCACAATAAGCGGCTGACTATCAATCGTTAAAAGCTTCTTTACCGACTTATCTCTTAATATCCCAATGCAGTCGCGTTCGCGGGGCGTGGGCATATCCACGTCGGCCCGTTAACGGCGACCGTCCGATACGCGCGTCTTACGATATTGGCCATTCGATGCGAATGGGCCGGGTCTTCGCCCGGTTACCTGCCTACCCGAGAGCTTGAGAACTCTCTCGGCCCTGTCTCTCGATGCCCTTCTCCCGGCGGACCGATCCCTCGACCGCCGCCGCCGCCGCCTTCACCCCTCCCTCCCTCCTCCCCCCGAGCATGATGTGTGCGACAACGAAATTCAGGCCTAGACCAGAATCAGAGGCGTCGCCTGTGCCTGTATTATGCAAGAAGCCGATGTCTTCCCCATCACCAGTTCAGCACGGTCACCCTACCACGACGAACGGCTTGGTGGTGGTGCCGTACCAGTACAAGCTCAAGGACGGCAAGCGCCTAATCCAGTCGCGAGATTATGCCTTTGTATCTGCTATGTGAGAAAGCGCCCTTGAAGAGAGCAATGTCCATTGGTGGCTGGGATGGCCTGGATGGAACAGAGGTAATGCAATAGTGTGTTCAGCTCAGAGGCCCAGCAGAGCACGGGAGTACAACGGCGGGACGAGGATCCAGAAGAAACAAAAATAGCTTCGATCCAAGATGTAACTCTGCTTTCCTCAAGCAGCCTTTGTGGATGTTTGATTTGCTGCAATCTGCATGCTCACCATATGTTTGTTGAAATGCCTAGGGAGCCATATGTACTGCATGTTGCGTACTTCTCCAACAGATCAGGGCACTGTCTGTCTACAAACTCCAAGCTGATGGTGCCAATGAACATCCTGGACCGATTGTTATGGAAGCTCCATGGCCGAAAGGACACTAATCATAGACTTAAACTCTTAAGAGCAGAGGTATTATATTGCACTGCTATCTTCAATCATTAGCCCATCCTTAATGGCTCGGTTTCTAGCTTAAAAGGATATGATGAGAAAGATCGCGAGACGCAAGGTGTTCAACTTCATGGATTGGTATCTCTTCTAATGGATTATTTTGATATGAAACAAGTATGGTGCTTCTGTTTTCTTATTTTCTAATTGCAAATAGTAAGAATTGAACCTGTAGAATTCATATGGTCAAACTACTAATTATATATGTGGCAGAAATAGAAGTGAGAAACCTCAAAGGGCATTATTATTTATTAACTACAAGGAAAAGCAACAGATTGAGGGTAGTATAATATTAAATTTTTAAATCACATAGATGGAAAGGGAGTCTGGATGTAGATATAGAGCTATTAGCTTCTATTGATGTATATAAGAATATAGTCTGCAATACATTGGTGGGATTTATCAAAACTGCAAGTTAATAGGACCATATAATATCAAAACTGAATGACGATTAATAAGACCATATAATATTAGTCACCCACTTCCCCAATGCGTCCCTTATTAGCTGCATGTTATATTTACTGTCCACAAATCTTGATTTAGTGGCAAGAATAATAAATAAAACAGTTTTGTGGCACAAGCTGTAGTAGAATCTGGCAGTTAGACTAATATTCGCAAGTAATGGCCCTGACATGCTCTTGTTATATATGCACATCAGGAACACGTCTTAGAGATACCAAATCGCAAGATATAAGTAGCTTCAAATATTTACACAGCCATATTTCAGGGAAAGCTACTAGCATAAGGTTGTTTGGAAATGTTTGTAAAAATAATTGAACTGTCACCGATCTACAGATATAATAACCTATTATATAGGCCTAGCCTGTTCATATTCAAAATTTGGGAGTTAGATTTAGCCAAAACAAACATGAGTGCTTCTATGAAGGAAGGAGAGAACATCTTTTACATGTAGCAACCATCCTTCCTGTATATATGCAGAGCAACATAGTTTGCCATATGTGATAAAGATTTCGAGAAAAAAGAAATACAATCACAGGCACATTTTGGAAACATCTGGTGTGTTTTTGTGAGTTAAAAACATAATAGTCTAGAGTGACCCATGTAAATTGACGATCAGCACATATCCATTGATGATGCTCCTTGCCTGCTTGCAGCCAAACTATAAGCATTGGCTCGCTCATAATTCTAACCTCATATTCGTGGGAAAGTCATACAGAGCGCACAAGTAATTTCTCAGTCACTCAAAGTTCATCTACTTTTACATTCTATACTCAATAACATGTACCAAAATGATTTCTCAGCGAGTGCAATTCTTTTTCATCAATGGGGAGCAACAAAGGTTCAGAGTTGAGACGAAGGACCAATAATACTCAACTAAATTTTGATTCCAGTCTTTTGGTTATCAGTCTAAGTTCATCCATTTGTCTAAAAAAAATCCAATACCCTGTTCTGATGTCAATTAACAGAGGAATGGTTTTCTAGCGTTAGGCTTAACTTTAAATCGCATACAAATATCATACATTCATACTGGCAATTCATACTGGTAATATGTATTAAGTATTTCAGTTCTGTGCTTAAACAAGACCCCGTCTGATAATTTCTTCAAACATGCACCATACGGCACACATGTGATGAAGAGTGCCTTCCCCATCCAGAAGATTTAATCTTAGATACCTATTACAGAACTTATAATCTGATCAGCAATCTGTGTTTCATTATATGTAGTTTAATGATTACACAAAAGCTCTATAAACTACAAACTATAACTTCGAACTTTCCAGTGATGAGGGTTATTAGGCGCGGTAATGCCGCGCCATCTTTCTAGTAGTATGTCGGTAAAGACCTTTACCGTCGGTATAACTGGCGTCGATAAAACTTTTACCAACTGACTAGTTTTTACCGCCCTATGATTAGTCGTTGATTTTGTAGAAATAAAGACACATTGTTATGTGCTACTTCATATCTTTACCGACCAACAGTCCATCATCGACACGCAATAATACAATTCAGTAAATAGAAACAGTGAACCAACCCTTGAAATACATTCTTTGAAGTACAAGTGATAAATTAAACCAACTAATCCATCGACATATTACATGCATGGAAAGATATCTTAACAATGCTATCTAGTGTCTAGAAAGTTACAGTATTCCCGAGCTATGTTTGCATGACTCCTCTAGCAGATACATCACAACATATTCTGGGAACAAAGACCTCAAACTGACAGCCAAAAGTTATGCATCAATGATATGATATGGAGCAAATTCAGTTGAATATAACTAGCAAAGGTCCAAAGTGGTGGTATGTGCATTCAAGTGCTCAAAAAAAAAAAACAATGCAAGGTCCAAAGGGTCAAATACATGAAGTCGATGGCATCCACTGATGCCTTGCTGTTAAAAGCCATCAAACATGAACAGAGAAACATGTTACATACTAACACCAGGAATTTCAGGTTGCAACAATAGGAATGATCAGATCTTGGAACAACCATCTTAGAGAAGACTGTCACGCCAATTGTAATAATGCACTCCACGTTCGGTACAGATCATGACTAAAGTCTACGGCAGAGGACCATTGCAACAGAAAGTTAACATGCATAGGTTTCAGCATAACAAGACGGCAACAACCGCTTGGCACATGTGCCACTAGAAGTTCAAAGCTAACACTACATAATCCTAACATGAGGCAGATTCGACCATTTAGTCGTCATTGGTCAACAACAGCGATTTGGGGAAGATCCATGCGCTACAGAAAAGCATCAGGGACTGCAGCCGGGTCAAGCTCGTAGAAGCCACGGAGCTTGCCGCCATCCTCTTCCATCAGGCAGAACGTTGGTATCCAATGAGAAAACCCCAACAGGTTCTCCTTCGTTTGTACCTTCAACAATGCCTTCCGTTTGTCAGGCTTGAACACTTCAACGTAGCCATCAACTTTAGTCAGAGCTGCAAAGGTTTATTTTCTTCAAAAGATTTACTGGTGCCATCAGTGTATTTCTGAGAGGAATCACCAAGTTTACTGGTGCCATCAGTGTATTTCTGCAAAGGTTTATTTTCTTCAAAAAGATATACCATAAAGATGAAAATGCAGCATCCAGGTAAGTGGGGAGACATGCAGTGTCAAGTTCAAACAGTCCTCCTGGGATACCTGCTTTTTCATTTCCGTTTGTCCAGTAAAAAGAGATCCTGTGAGAAAATCGAAGTAGCTAACTTCGCCGTATGATGGTAATCTCCCTTAGTAACTTTCAAAAATCAAAGAAGTCAGGACAATCATAGGTAATCTCAGAACTTCCATACATCTGATCAGCAATATCCAAAGTTTCTTTCTTGTGCTTTTGCTGATTGCTTTCACGTGTTGAATTTGCTCCCACTTTGCTGTCAACTTTGCAGGGAAGGTGTTTGTTAGATTGATTCTCAGCCCCAGCAACATCATCTCTGCACAAGTCAGCATCACTGGAACTAGTATTCCTTCGCTTTATACTGTCACGCGAGTCCATGTTGTGGCTACTGCCGGCACCATCATCCTGCTTTCTTTTACCTAATCTCTCAAGACAAAAGGGCCATACAGCACTTTGACACCGAGGCATCTTCTCCTTTGAAGTTCTGAATGACGACAAAGTTTGGATCTGGAGAATCTAGTGTCATAGTTCCAGTTGTAACTTTGACTACAGAAGATGAAGGTGAATGAGTTTGGTTCACAGGAGAATACTGAACGAGTACAACACTGCTTCTTGTCTCCTGAATAGCTACCCTCACCACCTGACCTTTCATTGCTTTGTCAAATTATATGTTTTTCAGTTTTGTAACATGCACCATCAATTCGGAATCAATGTCCTCTCCTGTAGTACGAAGCTTGGTGTGCCCAACCTGTTGATTTGGAGGCAACACGCACTTGATATGGAAACATATTTTCTTGAACTCGAGAGTGATTAGGTGCTGCTGATAGGAATCTTGAGGGCACAACCTGCTCATGCAGCTTGAATGCAAAGAAGTGTTTGCCGCAGACATCACAGCTGACCAGATTGCAATAATAATGATGCTAGCATCTTTAGAGCAGTTCTTCTACCCTTGAGACCTCTTCTCTGTTGCACTCCATAAAACTCCAGCAAACTGTCCCAGATTGCAATAATAATGATGCAAGCCTGACATCAGTACGCTCTAACTATCATGGTTTCAGGAACAAACAGCAGTAGTCACTGACACCATCTCGTCAGTTTATGGAGCATCAATACACATATGAACCTTCTATTAAGTCCTGCAGGTAAGTATGTTGTGACCTGACATTGTAACCGTGAAAAACCTTAGTAAGATCAGACATTACAAATGGTATCAATTTCTTAACAAAAACTATCAATGTGGAGAGACATTAAAAATATGTATTATCAGTGATGACATTAAATTTGACCAGTAAAATTTAAAGTAGAATAGACAGAAGGGAGCTTGAGTTAGCCATATATGACTACATGGTAACTAAAACTCCAGCTGCTCCCACTATTAGTAGTAGCGCGTGAGGATGTGGATTCGATAGTTAAGGTATCAAGCCACACAGAAGAAGAAGGTGTCGAGTAAGAATTGTGCAAAGAAAGGCATAACAAACGCCTAAAAATCTGATATTACACAGCATCAGGAAATAAGATCATAGTTATTCATACATAAGTATAAAACATAACGCTGATGAGCACATTGAACTATCCATGTGGCTGAGAGCCCTCACAGCCCAGGCACAACGATGCAATTATCAGGGGCGCGCTCTACCACTGAGCTAATAGCCCGTCGCGCGGGCCTCCCTTTGGGAGCAAGGACGAGAGCATGAAAATAAAGAAGCAAACATCAATATCTTCATTCATGTACAACAAATTAGCAGAAGTATTTAATTTCTTTTTGACAAAAATGGGGTTAGTTGGCTAGCCTTAAATGGTAAAAAACAGTTTTTTGGGTATTTGGTGAACAAGAGACAAGATGCTTTTAAGAAACAATCTAAAAATAAGTATTACTTCCTCCGTTTTTTAATAACTGTCAGTGTTGACTTTTACTGTTCCAACTTTGACCATTATTTTTTCATTAATACATAATTAAACTCTCATAAATATATTATGTTACTAAAATACTATCTACTCCACATCTATTAATCATAAGTGTACTTTATGTAACTAAGAATTTTAGAAGTTATTAAAAGGTCAAAATGTGAATAGTATGGTCAAAAGTGACAAATATTGAAAAACGGAGGAAGTACTTGATTTAGTGCACTTTCCCATCCTGAACCCCACCCTGGGAAGGGTACATTATTCAAATACATCTATCATAATTTATAATATTATTTGTGGAAATTATATCTCCCTACAACAAATTAATGTTTCCACAACACCATACAGATACCGGGTCTACATATTATCAGTCAACCACTGGTGACCGAGGGAACCATACTGACAACATGAATGGCAATAATCAAGGGACAAATTGCAGTCTCTTAAGACAATTCACCAGATATCATAGATGAGCAAAAATTATTCTGAAAATGGAAGACTAAATATAGACTACAGAGACTAACAAGCCAAGATTTCCCCTGTTGTACTGCAGAAAAAAAAAATTGAACCTGTGCAAAAATGCTGCTTCCTCCTCCCGTTTGGAATTGATTCAACTACGGCATAGGTATCTTGAGGGCACTGCCTGCTCATGCAGCTTGAATGCAAAGAAGTTTTTGGCCACAGTCATCACAATTGACAAAAAAGTTTTGTTTATAGTAGACAGACCGCTTCTGACAATGCGGACATATGGTCCAGAACATCAATGTAAAATCATATAGTGGTTTGCATCCAGCCCGGTCACTTTTGCTTGTGTGCATCTTGCCTGATAGCAGTGTGGCTATTTTTCACTTTTCTGGAAGCACGGTCATTTAATGTCATACAGAGATCGCTCCATCTGATGACACAATGTTGCATGAGCTTCTGAAACCAACTTCAATGCAGCTTCCACGCCAGGAAGAGTGTTTTTATCACTGTGAAGCCAAAACGCTAGTTTTTCATATTGTTTTTTGATGGCTGTGTCATCTGCTGTCACTTCCACTTGGAGAATAGCATACAAGTCCAAGTCTCCATTAATCTTTGCCTGTGCAGCAGTGCAAAGCAATACACTTTGCAGACAGCTAACAACTGCGATAAGTTCTCAAGGTCAGGATAAAGCATTTGGGCTTGACGTGCAACCTTTAGGGCAACAAAAAAGTATTTATTCACCAACTTCATTAGAGCAATTCTTCTAGCACTTAAGGCCTCTTCTTTTTTCCATTCCATCGCACTCCAGCAAACTATCCCAAATAGTGTTATTCTATCAGGCTGGCATCAGTGCTCTAACTGCTTTCATGAACAAACTGAAGCAGATATTCAACCGTCGGATCAGGTTGCGCAACACCATGAGGCACATGGAACTTCTAATACATCAGGTCCTGTATTGTACTATGTATTCATAAAGAAAAAGTATGTCAGTGATAGAAAACTGTAGCCAAACTTAAGTAAGTTATTATAGAGAGATAACCATATATATGTGCATCATCTTGATCTGCTCTTTGTTAATGTGGAGCCACGATAACATTGATAACTTATGTGCATCATGAATTAAAGAATCAGGATAGATGGATAATTGTACCAGTAAATTTAACAATAAAAAATAGGCAATAGTGCACAAACAGCAATTCAGGTCAGCTTTATAGCTGTGACATGCGGATATATAGGACTACATGGTAACAAAATCTCTGACAGCCGTTCCTTGTACCTCGTGAGGACTTGGTCCAGATTTTTTTTTATTATTTAAGCTAACAAAATGAGAAACAGACACTACAGATGAAAATAATCATGCGACACTCTTGTAAGCATTGCAACAGCGCAGTCAAACCTATGTATGTGATGCAAAAATTTTAGAACAGAGGTACAGCCAAGCTAAAACTTTGCTGACCACTGTACCACACAAAAGAACCATCTTTTTTAAATCGATTGAACCAACTCATCATCATACCAATAAACCTAGCGGCGAATAATGGACATCACAATACTAAGCGCCCTAGCAGCCGAATCAGCGAACTATTCATCATTCTTATGATTTATGCGGCAAAATCTCTTCCATCAAGGCTAACCTCTTCGCAATCGACGAAAGGGAGAACCCAGCTGGCCCAGTAGGGCGAACGCGTGACCAGCGCCCAAAAACCTAGACTTGCTGCAAGAAACCATTGTAAGGGGGACGGGGGAATGACTCGCTGGAGCGGGTGGTGCCGCCTGAGCCGGGAGTGCGGCGGAGCGGGGGCGATCAGCGGTGGCCGGAGCCGGCGGGGGCGGCGGGAGGGGATTGATGGAAAGGGGCAGTTGGCGTGCGCAGTGAATATGTTTTGTTCAGGGCCATCGTAGAATTAAAGGGAGTTTTGTTCAGACAGAGCAGAAAACAATGGGCAAACAAAGCACTGCTCGCAAATTTTAGGAAGCAAAGTGCACAACCTTGAACATATTTTGTTTCACTCACCAAATCTAAATTATATTAAACTACTAAGTAAAGTTTTAGAGAGCACCCTTGCAAAAAAAAAAAGTTTTAGAGAGCAGTTGCAATTTAAATTCCTCGCCCATCATGATTTTCCATTTAAAAAATCACCATGTTTTCTTTTTGGATCTTCTACCATGGCACTGGACTATCTTCCTCACGGTGAGCTATGCTCCCTCGGGGTTGGTTTATAAAAAACCAACCAAAACCGGTAATTTTTGCAGTTTTTAACAAAAAACCAGTCCACCTCTGTTAGGGTTATTGCTTGGTTTTTCCAAATCTAGGTGTTTTTTTTTAAAAAAAAATCAAAACAGTTTTCCTCGGTATTTGTTGAAACCGCTGCTATTTCAGTTTTGTGAACTTGGCTCCGTCACCAGTTCTAGCAGAAATCTAAAGCGGAAATCTGGGAGGGACGGTACTATTTCTTATTAGTGAAAAGCAACTGAAACTATCTGGTGACAATCCATCAAAATTAAAACATAATTTTCAGCAGAAGGGTGAATAATTATGCATTTTCTGGTCTGCCTCAAGAACAGTGATGTGCAAGTAAATTTTCTTTCAGAAAAACATAAGAGAACTCGTCCATGCAGGCAAAGGTGACAATGCCCATGTTAAAGCTCCATTGCATCGAGAAGACAACAGTGCATTGTAAGATAGGGTAATTCCACAACAGTTTCTGGGACTTCCCTTACTGATTGATCACTGAAACACATGAGGATCCTAATAACGGATAATTGATAACTGCAATGTGCAATCCTGTACGGCTGTAAACAAACCCCTCCCACATGCACTGGCTACCTAGTAAAGTATTACAAAGTACGTTACTACACTGATATCGATCAGGGCTTGCCCTTGGTACACAATGGCAAGTGACAAGTAATTAAGAAGGCTAAGTTAACAAGTTGGCATGGCCAAGGCTAAGCTGATCAGACATGTATACAATGCACAACAGAAGTTTTGATGGCAGATCACATTAGACAAACCTAATACCACCCGTAAGAGTTCAGTGTGCTAATTCAGAGTCCGATTTGACATGCTGAGTCCTCATTTGGTCAGGTTTGCCCGAGCTGGCCGAGCAAGAAAACATCTGGAAACAGATGCTGGTCCTTCAGATTCATAGTGAGCCCGACTTGATCGGCTGTTTTTGGTTTGTAATAATGGACAGCTACATGTATCGATCAATATAGAGGTTGGAATATTATGCTTAATATATATTTCTGTTTCTAAAAAATCTAGTATCTCAGTCATGTGATGTCAGAGAATTGCGATTCGGGTCGATGAAGAATTTCTCAATGAAGGACTGCTACTATGCACTCACATTCGGATGAGAACACTATCTATAACGCAGCAACACTGCCAACTTTTTGCTTGATTGGCAATTAGAGGCCTAATTAAAACATGTGATCTACTTGCAGCTAGAAGAGGCATCATGGTCGCTGAATGCTGTCATTTTGGCTGCGGGGTACCTCAAAACTCCGGAACACACGTTATTTAGATGCACAATTTCTGCAGAGATTTGGAACTGGTCAGGCATGGTTCAAACAAGCACAACACTAGGGCAGGACACATGATTTTTTTTTTAAGAACACGCAGGAGAACTACGTGTCTTTCTATTAAGAAGAAGAATTTAAAAGTACAAAGCCGCTGATACAATGCGCAGATCTGAAAAGAGAGAAAAAACAAACCGAGCGTCTTATCGTAAAGAACCTATGTGCTACACGCTCTTGCTTGCAATGGAGCCAAGTTCTTCGCCCCTGCTGCGATCCACAGGACACATGATTATATACCATCCAATAATTTCAACAGGTAGTGACTCTAGCATTACTCGTTTGAAATATGGTCAAACACCTTTTACGGTAGTCCCACGTTTCTATAATTATTAAATATTTATTTGAATATTAATCGTTTTCCTCTTATAGGAAGCACCTGCCGGCTGCCGCCTTCTATCTTTCACTTCGCTTCCTCAAGGAAGGTCATGCATGTGATCTCCACTTGTTTTCCCTTCTCAAATGAAAGGAAAGGCTCGTCTCGCTCTCACGTGTATAGTTGTATTTTATCGATACAACCATGACATTGCCGCGATACAAAATATGTGTGCATTGCTAACATGATCGTTATCACGTCCTGATCGGACACAGAATGGATCACTGTCACGCTATCATATTTCTTGCCATGTGTTCAATCATGCACGTTCAAAAAGACTGATGCATATGTATCAAAATATGGGCAACAAATCACGACAGTACGTAACGTTGCAAATAAAAAATTATCTCGTCACATTTTCCCATAACTAACTCAATTACGCAGTGTTAATTTCTTTCTCTCTCACACAACGTGTTCACCTATACAACGTTCTACTAGGTGAATTCCCCGCGCGTTGCTGCGGGAGTTTAGTGTAAAATTTAATTAGCACGGAAGAATTCAGAAAAAGGATGAAGTGGTAGATTTTTTTTTATGAAGAAATGGCTGGTAGAATGTTGGTGCTGTCATCTATGGAATGTACTTTGAAGTCTATGATAATTTGAAATCGAAATATAATGAGTGGACTAAAATTCAATTTGTTTGTTTGGGATCCTCTTGAATAAATATTCCATGGATGTATGGTTGTCCGTTCCGTATATACTCAACAATGATCATGTGATTGTTGTTTGGCAGTTTTGATGTGATGTCTTGAACCTGAGTTTCGCTTGTGAGACTGAGACAAACATTTGGATTTGAGGCATCCTTTAGCTGATTCATTGCATGGAGGAATCTACTTTGTTTGTTCTTGGTAGAACTGGGTGAAGAGGGATGAAGAGGACCATATGAAGATTGTGGCTGCATCCTGATCCAAAGTAGGCTTGTGGTTGTTAGTAGCAAAGAGACATGTTTTAAAAACGTAAATATAGATGATAGATTAGTTCATAGGAAGAAGAAATATAAGGAGATAAGTAGATGCGAGAAGAAAGTGAAACCTGGTGGAAACCTGTTGAATTGTTGTTGATGCTCCTTTGGTTTTGGCTATGAGAATGTGAATAGCAGAGGATTGACAAAGGACGATGTAGTATTGGGAAAACATAGTCGTGCCTTTTGGTTATATAGAGGTCATATTGAAGGAGGGTGTGGTATTAAGACTGCAGTTATTCCGTGATAAAAACAAATTAATGAGATTCATTAGCATTGTTGCAAATACTGCGGCAGATAAAGAAAGGTGTTATTGGAAGGAATCTTTAAACAATGAAAGATTCGGAGAGGACAAATATTTTCATTAAAATAAAATGAATCAGAGCAGTATTGTGAAAGCTTGATGTTTGCGCAGTCTGCTCGCTCACAGCCGAGCTTGTTATTTTGTGGTAAACTCGACTCCGTAGATACATTTGAGGTAGTTTGTTTAATGCGTTCCGGAGGTTGAATCGATGGTAATTTGAACATTTGGATTGTTTATTTACTTCGCTACGATGGATAACGGTAATTATCGTAGGACATATTTGACATGCATGAAATGGAAAAATATATAAATTGAGGTACTTATAAGTGTATGAAGTAAAACTGGAGAGAACTGTAGGAAGTTACATAAGTAGCATAATATAGTGCGAAAGGGAAAAATTCAAATTGTATTTGAACGAAATGACATTCATGGCGTGGTAATGTGATGTTGGAGAAAGGGCATGTAATAAACTCCAGCCGCGAAGGGCTACCTGTGAATTGTGAAGGTATAAATATGTATGAAGCGAAGGTGCAATGTTTGTAACGAAACAGGAAATGTGATATCGTTAATATATTTCATATTTTTGAGTACCTATATTTTGTTGATTGGAAGTTCGTTTTGGCTGGAATTTGTAGTACCCTCTGAATTGTTGTCAGCTGCCAATCTGTATTTGAAACGAATTTTAGGAATGTATGATGGGAAAAACAATGAATATAGGGAATGGATGTAGTACTTATGACGTTTAGGAAGAGCGCTGGATGAAGCCTGATTCGTTGCTTCACTATAATCTGCCTCCTTTTGGAAATGTAAGGCTCTCTTTACCTTAGAGCTGGAAAGGGGGGAATGTGAACAATTTAAGAATATATGGATAAAGTTACGGAATTAGTATTACTATATCTGAGAGGAGGAGTTAAACCATTCAGACTCTGTGTTGTTTGGAGTCTTAGGTGGTAAAGCAGGCAATATAGTTTTATCCTGAAATTGCGGAAACGTTTGTTAGCAAAATATATAGAGAAAGTTATTAGAAGGAAGAAAAAAAAAATACTAAATAAGAGGATGACCTCTGAACATGGTAGGTTGACGTCTGAACATGAATTTGCAGAGCCTTGCTGTAACCTTTCAGACTCCGTGTTGTTTTGAGCTATAGGAGGTAAAACAGGCAAGATAGGCATATCCTGAATCCGAAAAAATGAAACAGCCAGAACGTTTGTTACTATAAGATAAATAGTATAGAGAAAGTTATTATAGTATGTGAGAAAAAAATACTAAGTAAGAGGATGACCTTGGGACTTGGTAGCTTCACGGATGAACTTGAATTTTCAGGGCAGGATTGTAACCTTTCAGGCTTCGTGTTGTTTTGAGTCGTAGGAGGTAATGCAGGCAAGGTAGGTGTAGCCTGAAACCGTTAAAACATTTGTTAGTATAAGTTGTATCCTGAAGCCGCAAAAACGAATGGAAAAAATTCTAAATAAGGGGATGACCTCTGGAGTAGTTAGCTTCTCAGAGCAGGAGTGTAACCTCTCAGGCTCCGTGTTGTTTTGAGACGTAGGAGGTAAAGCAGGCAAGGTCGGTGTAGCCTAAAACCGTAACAACATTTGTTAGTATAAGTTGTATCCGGAAACTGCAAAAACGAATGGTAAATACTAAATAAGGGGATGACCTCTGGAGTAGTTAGCTTCAAAGTTGAACTTGAATCATCAACTGGATAACTCTTCCGCAGGACATAATTGATAGAGAAACTTGAGGTCGAGTTACCCATTCCTATGTAAAAGAGTCTAGTTTTTCCAATAGCCTTTTCTAGAGCAACCACATGATCTGTTGGATCTATTTTCATGTTTTGGGAAGCCAGGTATGCAGTACGTTCAACCAAGTCTTCAGCTACAAAAGAGAAAGCTATTGTGTCTATGCTTCCAGTATCATCCATAATTGTAAGTGGAAGTTTGAACCTACATCGTTTATGTAATGTTAGCTGTGTAGACAATATGATGGGTTGAAAAAATTTTATTACAGAGGGAGTGAGGTAGAAGGAAGTTAATTACATTGGCATTGGTTGTGAAGCTGGACATTCACATCTTGGAGTGTCTGAGATGCTGCTGTATCCGACTTTACAACTGCGACATGCTTTGTAGTACCACTTTGTGAATTGCACTATAGCAGATATTTTGGCAATGCAACTGAATGTGGCACCTCCCTTTATTTTTGCATGGAGTTAAGAAAACTGTCATAACCTTGTGTAGTATATCTTGGTATAGAGAATGTGGCAAATAAGTTGCCTTTTTTTACTGAACATATGAGGTTGCGTACCTGGAAAGCGGAAGATGGTAGAGCAGTTATTTGATCGATCTTGTATATTTGGCCAGCTGCTTGGATTGGTGATAATTGAAGTACTTGAGGTGGATGCTGTTGCAGAGTTGGAGCTTCCCATTTGTAGCTTTAAAATATATCATATATCAGTATAGGGTGTAAGAGAAGCTTGGAATAAAGTAAAACAATTAAGTTTTATTGTAAGAAACCTTTCACGAAATTTTGCAATATCAGGAATGTCTAAGTCAATGAATATTTGAGTTGCAGAACTTGATGACGCCTGAAGCACACCTGGAAAGCTACGATTACATTAGATAATGCAGAGGCATATCATTGATTTTAGTACATAGGGCAGATAAATTATTTTATTGACCTTTAAAGCTTCCTGCAGTTATGCCAGCAAAGATGGCTACAACAATTCCCTGTTGGGATTTAGCAAGGACAGCAGCCTCGTCAAATCCTTTTCCATGTTCGCCCCAGAGCTGTAATTCCTGTGTCTGCTCCCTGCAAATGTTGAGAGAAATAATTATGTGCAGAAGAATTAACTTGACAGCAAACAATAGTGAACTTCATGAAGGCACAAACTCCAGGTCTCGAATCGTGACTTTTCGAAGCTTTGTACTTGATGTTGGGCTAGCAAAATCATGTGGTCCTATATGGCTGATGACTCCTATTAAATCTGTAAGAAGAGGTGTGTATTAGCTACATGGTATTTGTGAGAAGCAAATGCAAAGATGGGTAGTACCTAGCAGCGGCTTTGATGGTATGTCTTTTGATGGAAGCTGGTCAAACGGGCAGAAGTTGAATGCAGAGTGGGGGATCTTCTCTCCGCGTGAATCAAGACGATGGATCTTTGAGGTGTGGTGGAACTGGAGCATGTATCTTTGGTGGTGATAGATGTAGGTCCTTTGTTTTGTGTCGATAGCACTAAGATTTGTGAATATATAGACAGACCCCTGAGTAAGTAAAGGTCGAAACTGTTTCTCAAGCTTTTTTGGAACAGTAATTTGCACCATTGCACCCTGTTATCGGAAAAAAAATATCAAAGGTATGATTATGATAATCAGCAGATGTGGAAGTAAGGTGAAACCTGAAGAACAGAAGACATACATGTTCATCAATAATTATTCCATCAATACTGATAAGTGGATCTACAGATTTTGATCTCATATTTTTAGAATCCCATAGTCTTGTAAGCCGGCCTAGGATCTTGCAGTTTTGCTGGCCTAAAGTAATGTCTTGAAGCTTATTTGTTGACGTCATGGTTCTGGACTGCCTGAAAATTAGAGATTTATAAACTTAGTGGACTTTAAATATGGAGCATAACATGTACAGAGTATGCCACAGTTGAGTAAAAATGTAACATGGTAAATAAAAAAGATGCAAAATACCACAAGGGTGCCTTTAGTAAGAAAGACTATGCATCATATCCAGAATTTACATTTGGATGAACATACAAAATACCTCATTAAGTTAATTTGTAGCACTGGTTATTTGAGAGAAAACCTCAGAATATACTACATTATGTGTACAATCCTCAAACGAAGGAGGGCTGTTTTCTATAAGAACTCGCAAACCCTTTGGCGAAGTAACTCGTGAGAATGCTACATATAATTGGCCGTGTGAGAAGACAGGAGATGGCAAATATACTCCAACTGTGCTGAGTGTTTGCCCTTGGCTCTTGTTGATGGTCATTGCATAGGAAAGTCGTATAGGGAACTGCCGACGTCTCAATTTGAAGGGCCATCTGGATTTAGTTGATGTCGTGACAATGCGAGGAATGTATGCTTTTGTCCCTTTAGCTTTTCCTGTGATTATTTCACCTTCAATTACTCTAGCTGTAAGTTGAGTTACAATCAATCTGGTCCCATTGCAAAGGCCTCTGGAGGGATCAAGATTCCGCAGGAGCATTATCGGGACGCCAATTTTTAAATGTAACACATGGTCTGGAAGCCCATTGATTGATATAGTGTTGAGGAATTCAGTGGGATATAATGCTTCCAAAGTAGAATGGTTGGAACAGCTATCATCTATTGAGTCTGAGCTGTAGTATGACATTTCGCTAGTTGTCAGTTGTTCTATCATTTTGCTGTTTATGGCTGAAACCACATCATTTGTTGGAGCTAAAATTGCACGATCACAAAAATAGGATGAAGCATTAGTTGGATCACATCCAGATGTGTATACGAAGGAAATCAAGCCATCAAGATCTCTACACTCTGGTGGTAAAAGTAAAGACTGAGGAATTCTTATATAGGTCCTGCTAAGCTCGTTCTGGATCTGAATGTGAGGTTCTGTACCACTGCCAACTCTAAGTAGCCACTCTGCAAACAGGCGTAGTTCCTCTCTATCTGAAGGTAAAAGGCTTACTGAATTTAGTCTCATATTTTCAGTTAATTGCATGACAACACACTTCTGCCACAAATAAGAGTTGACAATGCAGGCTCTCAAGATCTGTTGTTTTGTTGCATTTTGGATAACTGGAAGAGTTTGGCGGAAATCTCCACCAAGGACGACAGTGATACCACCGAATTGTGTATCTTGAGCATTAGGGTTGCTATCTGAAAGTATATCTCTGAGGGTGCGGTCTAATGCTTCAAAACAATGTCTATGATTTACTGGGGCTTCATCCCAAATAATAAGAGATGTTTGCTGAATAAGTTCTGACAGATGTGTGTTTTTCTTCACGCTACACATAGAATTCTCACGTATGTCTAGAGGGATCTTGAAACGGGAGTGTGGAGTTCGGCCACCTGGAAGTAAGAGTGCTGCAATTCCTGATGATGCGACTGCTAGTGCAATCTTTCCTTGGCTTCTTATGAAGTTCAACAAAGTTGTCCATAAGAATGTCTTGCCAGTTCCTCCATAACCATATACAAAAAACGTTTGGCCTCCATTATTCATGACAGAATTGGTAATGGCATCAAAAACAATCTTCTGGTTGTTATTTAGCCTTGGAATATCATCAGCTAGAGATGCTGTCAAGGTAGGAAAATCATAGCTAAGCTCATCTAATATTAGTCTATTCTCTGTGGAAGCAGTACCAATATTATCTGGGATTGGTAGATTGAAATGAGGTAAAGAATATCCAGCATCTCGTAGCAATTTATCCAACTCAAAGAGGAGAGAAGAAGTAACAAAGGAATTTATGGTTGAGTTGTTTCCAATGGAAGAGGTACGGTTCATTTGGTATCTTATATCCTCACTCATATCTGCTGCATGGTCGTCAAAAAGCCTTCGAGGATTTGTTACTTCACAGAATAACAATAATGTGACAAAAAGTTGTCGTAACTGGTAAGAGGAAGCCCATTGTGCAGCATCATCAAGAGCATAGGACCACTCTTGATCATCACCAAGGAGACCTAAAGCTTCACATGCAGCACGAAAGGTAGGATATTGATGGCCTGTGACAGTTCGAATTTCGGAGAAAGATCTTGCACCTTTGACAATGTAAAGCAACATCCGCAGATAATATTGTTCACCCTGTGCAGGGTTAACATGAGCTATACGGCCAATTTTATTGTGGGATCCTTTGCGTGTATCCCAATATTTTCCATCTGAATGCCATGTAAAGTTCTCTGGAAATTCAATATAGGTATAATTTCTTGCTGTTGGAAAATTGTTGTTGGCCTCCAACCAACCAGTGAGTTTAGTTCTTAAATTGTCAGGGTCCTCTATTACTTCTTCGAGATCATCTTCTTCCGTAAAGACAACATTATTTTCAAAAGGTAGATGGACAGGTAGGCGCTCGACTGATGGGTCTGTATGGTGAATATCATACTGAAGCAATCGCCAAGCAGCATCATTTGGTGTTACACAACGACATTCAAGAAAATTGTTTATCTCATTCACTGTATCACTTGAAGATGCTGAAGCTGAAATGTTTCCTTGGAAGCCGACCCTTGCACAATCAAATCCTTTTGTGACATACTTGAAAAGATATTTGTGCATACCATCATGGTTAACCCTCTCTACATTTATATGAGCTTGATACTTAACTAACAGATCAACATTGTGAGGAACAATAAATCTGTTGTCAATATCAACTCCGTTTTTTGTTGCAACTAATCCATTATTAGGCCGGGCATACTGGACAAATCCATTTTCAAGGATAGTGGTGTGGTCACAAAACTGCTTTGGGTAGAATTTTGAGCATTTTCCGTCTGACATACATGGTGAATAGGTGTTGAGAGCACCGCAAGGCCCATGGACCATGAATGAGGAAACAGCATCAAATCCAACAGGATCAATTGAAGGATCTGGCAGCTGAGCGGAGATAAAAGTATCTACCATTGCAGCATCCCAGGGTCCTTCTTTTGCCAACCATATAATAATATGAACATGGGGTAGGCCACGTTTCTGAAATTCTATTGTGTAAACAACTGCATCAACAAATGAAACGAAACTTTAATGGGCATAATTAAGAGTAAGTAATGTGGGTAGAGATGGGCTGCTAAGTTATTACCTGCATTTATAGGACCAAAAAACTTCCTTTTCTTGATATCGTCCATTAAAATATTCAGTTTCATGTTGAATACTCTATCGACAATTTCTGGCCGATCTGAAGGTTGTAAACCTGGAGGGAGAGCCTCCATAATTTCGGGCCAAGCAGCATTAGATGTAAATGTAACAAACAAATCTGGGCAACCATATTTCCTACAAACGCCTATGCAGTCTTGGTATTTTTGATATAAATACCGAGGGCTTCCAGTAAATGAAGCAGGCAAAATAATTCTTTGGCCTGCTGATGACCCAGACCTAATTCCATTCGAAACACTGTTGGCTAAGGAGTTGTATGACGCTGATCTATATTTTCGCTGGAAACTTGGTGTTCTATAATGGTCTATTCGTTCTCTTTCAACACAGCAATAACCATCAACCTCATAAGCTTGTGTTCCTCTTCCACAACGTAACGGAGTGTTGAAATCACCTGGCCTATCATGCAACCTGTAAGAAAAGTACTCCGCCATGGTTGCCTTCTGACGACGTATAGATGCAGATGCTGAGGCTTGATACATTAGTGCATCATGGAAACCATCTTCTCCATATGGAAATAAGATAGGATACTGCATAGCCATGAATTTGCGGTGCCTTTCGTCAATCTGTTGTAACCTTGCAGAGTGGTCCTCTATGATAAGGTCCCTGCCAACGTCAGTGTGCTCAATATCACCAACTACCAGACCTACAACCTCAGATGCTACTGGAAAACTGTAGATATCGCCATGTGCGTCAACGTCACCAAAAAGCCTGATGCTGTATTGGTCAGAAAAATTTGCTGATAATCTTTCACGTGCAGTTCGGAATAGTTTGACAATAGGATTATGTGTGTCCAACATTTGTATTAAGGAACGTACAATGTCTTCATTTGCATGAAAAGGGACCCTCCGTGAAGACGAAGCAACATTTATTCGATTGGAAACCTCATGGTCTGTATCGAAGATGTAAAGTTGAGCATATTCTGGCCGGCGACCTTGAGATGGTATCAAAGAGCCAACTCTATGGCAAACCTGGCCACTGATCTTGAAAACATAAGGACCATGGCCATCATTTATGGAGTCAATGACTTTGGCTCCCATTGAAGTCATTGCAAACATGGAGTTGTACTGTCGAATATGCTCAAAGAAATGTCTTGAAAGAGAAGTGGCATGGGAAGTCAACAAATTGAGGAGTGGCTGAGGGGGTGACTGGTAAGGTGCAGCAGGATTCTTCCCCCTTTGCAGCACAAATTATATATTGGGTTTGTTGTGTTCCTGTCTCGCCGAACTCGCTCTTCATACCAAAAGAAGGCACCACAATATCTACAGGAACAGCGAGGTCCACCAAGGTTTAATGGTGTAAAGATTGTTCCTAGAAAACGGAAAGGTACAGGTGAGATCAAGGGAAAGAAAGGAACCAAGGACTGTATGGGATTTGATTGAGATTTTGAATCTTACTTTTATGGTTAAATGTTCGATGGGAAGAGGGTGCAATGGGAGCAGATGTGCTGTTAGATGCAGCAGAATTTGCCAACTGCTGAAGGACGGTTTGTTGGTTCGGTGGAGCAGCTGCAAGCAAGAGATAGATGATGAAATCACAAATTTGGCAGGAAGGTAGGTAGGATTGTAGTGGCAGATCTTTACCGGGTTGGGGAGTGGTACGGACTGGTTGAGCAGATGCTGGTACTTCAGCATATCGTATTGCTATAGAGGCTGGAGGAAGTAACGACACGGGAATGATAATAAGCATGGAGGAAAATTTCTATGATCGTAACTGGTCGCACGGAAGAGTTCTAATATGTCTATACCAACCTCTTCCGCTGTTAGCATCCATTCGTCGTGCTCTACGTATACGTCGGTTCTCTTGGGCGGTAGTGTGATCAGGCCGAGGAAATGAAACATGTGATGGACGACGTCGTGACCGTCCACGGCCAAGTGGAAAATGTGAAGAACTTCCTCCCTGGTCCATTCTGTTAGGCTTAAAATGTCAAATGTAACCATTATAGGGGTGAAAGTTACTGTTAAAAGAAGAGGAGCAGACCCACTGAAACCAAAAAATGAGGATGTCCACTGGGAACATGCAATATTTTAGAGACATGTAAAATAATGGTAGAGTGCGTGAAATAAAAGGGCAGACGACAATTCTTGACCTAAGGCAACAGGCTGCGATAACAGAACACTTGTAAAGCAACAATCTGAACATTTTTTCTTACCCAAATGAGTGAAGGAAACCAAATAACTTGCTATATATCCAGAGGAGAAATCAAAGAGACTTGGAGCAGAGGGCCACGTACATGAAAATGAACAACTGCATAGGTGCACAATTGTATTGTTAGAATGCTTTAAAATAAAAGGCGATGAGGACAGCAGAACACTTGGACAGGTTGAGTGTTTTATTTTACCTGAACGGCTGAAGAACGTCAAAGCTGTGGCTATATCTGGAAGGTAAATCAAACACAAATGCTGCAGCGGTCCATTCACATGAGTAGAACAGCTGCAAAGGTTTTAGTAAGGGACATTTTATCAAACACTTGGAGTGCAGGAAACAATGGTAAAAATCTGATATGACAATGCCAAAAAAAAAAGGAATGGATTTAAATTGTAGAACCTGTATGAATCGAGGAAGAAAGCAATAGCAGTGGCAATCTGGAGCGCAGGGCAACAGCAAGAAACGATCGATAATGGGAGGCAACAAAGAGCACGTAGACTGTAGGGGCGGGAGTGGATTTGATGCTTGGATTGGTAACTTGCGCATTTGATGCGGCATTATTGCCATTAGACCTACTAATTGGGCAGGCTCTCCTTGTGTAGCCATTATTCGGAGTTGTAATGGTGGGAGAAATCGTTGTAATGGTTGGAGGAAAGAAGGAAGTGGGGAGATGACAGGGGAGGACGGCTGCGGGAGAGGGAGGGCAGAGCATGAAGAGAGACAGAGGAGGAATGAACGGACGGATGCGCTGCTGGCCGGAATCCTATGGATGAAACAATTTAGGTGACGTGGCCTCTTGAGAGTTGAGCTTTATAGGAGTAAATGACCTTGAGTGGGTTGCATCTATATAAGATATATAGATCCCCAATCGTTCCAGGATCAACAGAGCAGCGCGGCGGCGGCGAAGATGTCGGGGCGCGGCAAGGGCGGCAAGGGGCTGGGCAAGGGCGGCGCGAAGCGTCACCGGAAGGTGCTCCGCGACAACATCCAGGGCATCACCAAGCCGGCGATCCGGCGTCTGGCGCGTCGCGGCGGCGTCAAGCGCATCTCCGGGCTCATCTACGAGGAGACCCGCGGCGTGCTCAAGATCTTCCTCGAGAACGTCATCCGCGACGCCGTCACCTACACCGAGCACGCGCGCCGCAAGACCGTCACCGCCATGGACGTCGTCTACGCGCTCAAGCGCCAGGGCCGCACCCTCTACGGCTTCGGCGGCTAGGTCCTCGTCGCGTCGGTAGCTGTCTTGTGATTAGTGGAGGTGGCTCGTTGTTTAGGGATCCTTTCTCTGTCGTGCTACTAGTCAGCTTATTGCATGTGTTGCGTTCCTGGATGTAATCCCGTCATTCTAATGATATCCTAGTACTGTTTGGTTGGAGAACGGATGTGGTTTCTTTAGACATTCTGTATTATTTATGCCAATCCGATGCCAGTTTGTGCTTACGATTTCTGACAAATGTGAATGCAAATTTCCTCTGTTTGATGCTTCTTGCCTATTGCCAGGAAACACGCTGAAAGATTCAGTCTCAATTTGTGAATCGAACTAGCAATAGGCGATAAATCTTGATGCAAATGTTCTGTTGACGTATATGTTCTGTTGTCCCAATGCTAGCAGTGCGGTTTCAGAGTTGATCATGCTGGTACTGAAGATGCTTGATTGCGCCCAGTTAAGTTGGATTAGCTTCGATTTGTACTACGAAATTTGAAGAATCTAAGCTGGAAGTGTTCCAAGCACATTTGATAGTACCAAATCAACGTGAGATAGTTTTTGCTTATGACATCTGACAAATTTGAGTGCCAAATCAGTGTTCTGTTTAATGCTTGCCTCCTGCCTTGCTTTTGATGCATTTGATTTCTGATAACTGAAACGGCAGTGCTTACAGAAGGGTGCTGCTGGCCTTGTACTAGTCCCAGAAAGACCCAGAAAGTATTCTGGGACTTGCAGAGCTTGCACTTTCAGTTTGTGACTAAAATCAGCAACATGAGAAATCTTGACGCAAATGTTTTATTGTTTTTCATCCTGCCTCTGCAGCAACAAATGCCAGCAGTACGGTTTCAGATTTGTGCATTCTGCTACTGAAGAGGCTGGATTGCACTTTGCACAGGGAAAGTTTCAGGTAAGTGAGATTATTAGCTTTAGTTCATCTGCCGTAAGCCTCGCTGGCAGGTGCCAAACCGTGTCTTACATTTGGTGTAGACTGTAAATTATTACCTGTTGCTCATCGTTGAGGATTGAGTAAGCTGCTCAAATTAGAACTTGAACTTGTGGGACGTGACGGGGCCTCTGATGGCGCTACGCCCGCAACTTCCGGCAGCATCCTGGTAGCTATACATGTGTAGTTTCTTCCTTCCAGACCTCCATCGCAAAATCAAAAAGAAATTTGAACTTGATTAGCGAGCATGACCACACGGTGTTTGTATAGCTCGCAGAGTAACCATGCCATAACCAATCTCATGTTTGTCAGGTAGCCGGGACGAAGAGGAAGCAGAGCACTGAGCAGCACTATTTGCTGATCTGAATTTCACAGTTCAAATCAAATGCAGCAAGGTTTATGTGGTTTCTTCAGATGGAAGCATGAATGGAGAGAAACGTTACATCAGAAAATCTGAATGCTCCTGCTGACAGCTGCAGCTACGGAGAGTTGATGTAAATAGTTCCAGGGCAATGCCCACAAAAATATTCTTTACACAACTGAAAACTGGACGGAGTGTCTGAAAGGCATTTACTCTAAAGTCTGAATATTGCAGAGTGGGGAACTGAAAACTGAGCACAGCCTGCACTCTCCTGTTCCAGCTGTTACTGAATGCGAATGATGCGTTTATGTATGTAATAAGCTGTATAATGAAGAAATTCTACTACAGCCATTTTTGTGATTTCAAGTAGCCTATCCTACTCAGCCCAAGTACCAAGGCTCCTGACGATGAGAGAGAAAACGCTATCAGGCCCAAGTTGAAAAAGGCTCCAAACCATCTCGGCCCGCATCCTAATCGACTTCCCGCCACGGCGCCAAACCAAAACTTTCCTTTCCCACCAGAAACCCCGAATTTTCTCAGGCAACTTTTTCACTTGCCCCCTCACCGCGCGCAACACCTCCCGAAAAAACCAAACCCCACGCCATCCACGATCCGGGCTCCGGCTCCTCCACCAATCAGAGGCAAGCATCCCCCATCCGACGGCCCACACAGCTGCTACCACCCCTCACGGCGGATCCCTCTTAATCCAACGGTTCTCCACTCGTCTCCCTCCTCTATATTACCTCCTCCATCCGTCCCCTTCCGATCCATCCACTCCCCCAGCTTCCAAAAAAATCCCCAAATCGTTCGAAGGAGCAACAGAGCAGCGCGGCGGCGGCGAAGATGTCGGGACGCGGCAAGGGCGGCAAGGGGCTGGGCAAGGGCGGCGCGAAGCGTCACCGGAAGGTGCTCCGCGACAACATCCAGGGCATCACCAAGCCGGCGATCCGGCGTCTGGCGCGTCGTGGCGGCGTCAAGCGCATCTCCGGGCTCATCTACGAGGAGACCCGCGGCGTGCTCAAGATCTTCCTCGAGAACGTCATCCGCGACGCCGTAACCTACACCGAGCACGCGCGCCGCAAGACCGTCACCGCCATGGACGTCGTCTACGCGCTCAAGCGCCAGGGCCGCACCCTCTACGGCTTCGGCGGCTAGGCCATGTATCGGTTATTGTCCTGTGATTAGTGGCGGTGGTTTCGTTGTTTAGGGATCCTTCTGTGTCGTTCTACTAGTCATCTTACTGCATGTGTCGCGTTCCTCGATATAATTCCGTGATTCTGATGAAATCCTAGCACTGTCTGGTTGGAGAACTGATGTTCATGAAGAATTTCTGTATTAACTTATGCCAATGTGATTCCTGTTTGTGGTTCTGATTTCTGACAAATTTATGTGCAAATATCTGTTTTGTTTAATTCGGATTATTTTTGCTGAATCGGCAGTGCTTACAGTCTGGCTTTCACAGTGTAACAACTAACAAGCTGAAAGCTTCCAGGTTCAGTTATTAGTGACTCACAAGCAATGCGTGAGAAAACTTGATGCAAATGTTTTGTTGCTGTATATAATCCTGTCTGTCTTCGGCAACAAATGCCAACAGTATGGTTTCAGACTTGTTCATGATGCAACGCCGCCTTCTGCAAGCTAGCATTGGCAAACCAGGATGCAAGTGATTCGGCATACTAGACTTCCTTCGTGTGTGTACTCTTTTCAGTCTTCCGTCGCAAAGTGAAGAAGAAATTTGAACTGGTTTATCGAGCATGACCACACCACACTCTGTTTCTATAGTTTGGAGAGTAACCAGTCCGTTTTTATTGCTGATCTGAATTTCATAGTTCAAATCAAATGCAGTAAGGCATCTGTTGTCTTCTGATGGAAGCATGAATGGAGAGAACTTTGACAGCAGAAAATCTAAATGCTCCTGCTAAACAGGTGCAGCTACTGTAAACAGTTCCAGGGCAATGCACCTAGAAATATTCTTTGCAAAACTGAACTGGATGGACTGTCTGAAAGGTATTTACTCTGAAGTCTGAATAATGCAGATGGAGAACTGAAACTATGCTCGGCCAGAACTCTCCTGTTCCAGCTGGTACTGAATTCAAGTGTTGCATTTCTGAATATAATTAAGCGAAGAAATTCTCCTAGAACCCTGTTTTAGATTTCTTGAGGAACTCCAACTTGGTTCCAGTTATGTGAATCTATCACATCTGAGGGCGGAATTATGTTAGAGGTGTTGTAGCCAACCAACCCGTGCGATGTTCTTTCTGAAGCAAGTTCCGTTCTGTTTTCTGAGTCTGAAACTGCTTCCTATGACCAGCGGTTGCTGCAGACTTGTTCGCTTAAGATTAAACAGATTGTTAAAAGTTTGCCATGATGAGATCTTTGAAAGTTGGCGATTACTTTCTGATTGTCCAGAGACCGTCACCAAGCTGTTAATTCATTTCAGTTCAGTTCAGAATTCTGAGACTGAGACTGAGACTGAAATAGTTCAGAATTCAGCAGTTAGTTCAATTCTTGTTTTTGTTGCATCTTCATAAAACTCGTATTATGTTGGACTAGTTTCATATCCTCCAAACAGAGGCTGTGTTCATGTATTCAGAGGCCGGAAGATCACCGTCAGCGAAGACACTGAACCGTTTCTTCATCAGCACCGACTTTCGCCAAAGTGAGCATCACTTCCATTTTGGAGGTCCTCTGCTGCTTCCATTTATAGCTGAAAAATAACAAGTGAAAGGTTTCTCTTTACATTTCGACCTCTAGTTGAGTTGAATCCAGTTATTAAGAGTAAATAATTGGTATGAGGCCGCTTGCAAAATTATCTGAATCCCTTTAACACTTGTGATTCAGATAATTTTGCAAGCGGTGAACTACGAAGACCAAATGCATCGATCCATAAAACATCCTAAGATACATCTCACAGGTTCATTAGCACCACAACGCTACGATAAGTCGATAACAAAGATTTTTTCCTTAAGAACCGGACTAATTAAGATAAACAGCCACACTGACATTGGTGTTCACCGGTCACGCATCGACCCATTCAAGCGAGAAAGCGGACTCGAAGGTGTCGCGGCCGAACACCACGGAACCGCACGCCACTCGGCCGTTCCCCGCGTCGCCGACCAGCAAATGCATCGCGTGGCCGACGACGTCGAAGAAACAGTCGCATGAGCCGTGGCTGGCGTCCTTCACGGACACCTGCACGAGCGCCCGCTGCACGTCACGCAGCGCCGGCGCGAGAGGAGGGAGGTCGGCGCAGACGTAGAGGGCTCCCTCCGGAAACCGAGCGCCGCCTGCCCCGATGGGCGCGGTCGCCACCTTCGCCGCGCGGCCGAAGAACGTGCCGCTCAGCGAGCGCAACAGGAGGTGCGCGCCGTTGAGGAGGTCGTCGTGGGACGCGCAGAGAAGGGCGCGCTCGGCGGAGAGCGCCTCGTCGTAGGGGACCCACCGGAGCGCGGCCGCGGCGGAGACCAGCGAGGCCGGGCCGTAGTGGCCCCCGTCGTCGGAGCGGGGTGGGATGTCGACGACGGAGTCGATGCCGGCGGCGGCTTCGATGCTTCTGTCCTCCTCGCCTACGAGCACGTACGTCATTGCGCCGGAGGTCAAGGGGGTCAGGTGGGCTGTGCTGTGTGCAGGCCAAAGTGTCTGCTGCAGCGCGCGGTAGGGCCGTGTATTTGTAAGCCAAGATACGTGACCGTTCAGTTTCTGGGAGCGTGGCTAATTTTTTTTTCTGAACGGATGGTGCGTTGGGAAGATGAGGGATGACCGGTGTTGCATTGGGCAGTCAAAGGTCTGTGCGTTCCGATGCGTTCATGTATCTTGGGCCAGCGCCGAGCAAGCCGCAGGGGCAGGTGAGCACGCAGCAATGGAGAGCAATTGCTACCTTTGTATACTGAGCTTTGCGCGCCAGAGAACATGCATTTGCATAAGAGCGTTCTCAATGGTTGCCTCTAAACTACTTTTTAGAATTGTTTATTATAAAAAAAGAGGAGAGAGAAGACAGTTAACTCTTCACCAAGAGGCAGCCTCTAAGAAAAATGAGAGACTTAAACATGGGCCCTACTCCTCTTCTATTCTATGCAAGAGCTAGCTACTACCTTTTAGATGTCTCTACCATTAGGGACACTCTAAGGGATTGAAGGTCAAAGCAACCCCCCACCTTGCAAGCATCAAGTCCAAGTAGTGTTCGCTAGCTAGGCGGCAGGGGTCGTCGCTGCGTTCTTCAGTGCCTCGAGCTATCGCAGTCTCAAAAGCGGCGGGAGATGGGACTAGGGGTGTAAATTTTTGCTGGGCACCTCCTACCATCTTTGGTGCTAGCAAATGAACTATCTTTTGAAAAAGTGCCAGCAATCTCGTTCAGACACTAAACTTGTTTCGGGGAGGATGGGGTTCTCCATAGCAGCTATGGTTGCATCCTCGAGAGAAAAAACAATTTTACATATTATGCTTCCGCCAAACGGGGATAAAATTCTATGAACCTTTCTTATTTTCGTTAGATTCAAGTCTGACGAGAATAAAGAAAATCCCATTCTACATGCTTTTTCTTATAGTCAAGATAGTCAAAGTATAGTGTGATTCCGCATAACCATAAAAAGTAGCGGTATTGAACGCGAGGCTAGTAATAAGATGTGTTAGGCTTTTTGTCATTCTGACATCGAGCTATTTTGCCCTTGTGTAAAGGCATTACAATAAACTCTGAAATCCCATGTAAAATCATACTTTGAATCCTATTCCACCACATATGCATATCCCTATCTTCCCGTCTCTGCTAATCCGAAGTATCCATCCCTGTAGCCATTTGCAGGAACTTTTATAAGCAATCTGCATCATATCTTCTCCTGTTCCCTATCAAGGGTTAATTGCAAATCTCACCTTATAACTTGGTTCTAGTTTGATATTCTACTCCCTCCGTCCCAGTTTACTTGGCATCCTAGCCTCACCCAGTTTTCGCAAAATAATTGTCATTCTCACTTCCCGATGCACCTTTCTCTCTTCCCAATACACCTCTATCTCTATCTCTCACATTCTCGTTTTCTGCGCACCTACTTTTACCAACTTTTCTTAATCTCCGTGCCAAGAGCTAAAACGATAATTATTTTGGGACGGAGGGAGTACCTCACAAGTTTGTTTGTGTAAAAACCACCCCACCCCACTATTGGTTGAAATAGCCCCACGATTTTCATGTGCTCTCAAATAGGCCAAAAAATCCATAAAAATGCATGTCTAGCTTTTAGCTCGAGCCTCACACCTGCGTACGGTAGCGACGGGACTGTCGAGCAGTTGAATTTATTCTGTTCAGGTGTTTTTTTGGGCATTCAAGACAAAATTAAAGTAGTGAGTTATAGTCCGGTGGGACCATGAAATTTTTGGATAGGACCAAATATAAAACTCGACTCAACCTAAATTAATCGACTCATGTAGCTAAGCATTTTTTTTTGTCTATTTGAGAGAGAACATAAAAATCGAGGGGATATTTCAAGCAAAAAAAATTGCTATATGTATATCCTTGGCCGTAAGCAAAGACACTGAACAGTTCATCATCAACACCGATTTGCATTGAGAGCAACACTTGTTGATTGAAGGTTTCCGCTTTGCTGCTTCCATTTAAAGTTTGGAAACGAAAAAGTGAAATGTTACTCTTTACATTTCCACCTCTAGTCGAATCCAGTTAACGGTAAGAGCATCTCCAGCAAGGCCCTTACTTGGGCCCCTACTCTATTATTTAGGGGCTTGAGCAAAAAAACAATCTCCAGCAAAGACCCTACTTGGGCTCCCATTTGCATGCCCTCTCAAACTCCATCTCCAGGCACCCATTCCTAGGGTCCTCCTATCCCACCTCTCATCCGTGGGCCCCACCGTTTTTTTCATTTTCCTTTTTTCTCTTCTTTTTCTTTTTTTCTCCCTTCTCCCTCCTCCCCATCTCGCCGTCGACGCCGGCGCCCGACCCGCCCGCCCGCAGCCGACCCCCCTCGCTGTCGTCGCTGCCCGCGCACCGAGCTGCGCAGCACGCACGGGGCGAGCTCGGAGCTGCGCAGCCATGGCGTCGCGGAGCAGGTTTCCGACCACAGCAGCAATTGGCTATGCCCGCGACGGGATGGGGACAAGAGCTAGTCAACGCCAGCACCGAGACGCTCCACCGCGAGCAGTCTCACGGCTGCCCCGCCGACGGGGCGTCATGCGCCGTGAAGCACCCGCGCAGAGACAGGCTGTTGCTGTCTCTGCTGCTGAGAGCTTCAAGGTGAACGCCAAGAGCTGCCTCGTGGCTGCTGCTGCTGCTGATGCTTGCTGGTGGTGGGATTACTCAACATTGGCCATGAATTTCATTGATTCGGAAAACATCGAGCGCAAGCAGGTGAGAGTTGGAAAAGCAGGTGAGAGAGTTGGGAGAAAAGAACGGAGCACAGGGACAGAGACGACCTGCGACTGTGAGCCGGGGAAAAACATCCGAGTTGGGGGGAAAAGAACGGACCATAGCGGCGGGCAGGGAGGCGGCGCTCCGGCGTGTCCGCGGCGGGCAGGGAGGCGGCGCTCCGGCTTGACCGCGGTGGCCAGGGCGCGCCGGCGAGGCCGTGGCGGGCAGGGGCAGCCGGGGTCAAGATTCAGAAGCGCGGCGACCGGGGTTCAAGGCTTGACCGCAGCGGTGGAGCGCCGGCGGCCGCCGGAGTGTCCATGGCGAGCTCGGAGCGGCGTCACGACGAGCGGCGCCGCGGGCGGGCACCGTCGCGGCGAGCGGCGCGGTGGTCGGGGCGAGGGCGACGGGCAGGGCGGAGCGGTGGGCGAGCGGTGCGGGGAGGAAGAGGATCGATTATTTTTTTAATCTGACTGATGGGTCCCACACGAAATAGGGCCTTTGGGCCACAAACTGCTGGAGTTGAAGCAAGTTTTTTGGCTCCTATTTTTCCATGCCGGCTTGTAAAATAGAAGTAGGGGCCTTGATTTAAGGGCCTTTGCTGGAGATGCTCTAAGTCAACGCTACAAGGCGGCTTGCAAAATGACCTGAACCACGAGTGCTCGCCAACGTATGGATTTCGAGACAGCAAAATTATCCCTTATATCCATTGGTAGGTCTGGTGAAACACGAATAACAAAACGCGTCGATTCATAAAGGAACATCCTAAGATAACAAGAGATGCTAAGTGCATCTGTTAAGCACCATCACGCTACGATAAGTTGATAACAAAGGTTATTTCCATCAGAACCCGGACTACGACAGACAGTAACACTGACATCGGTGTTCACCGTTCATGCGTCCACCCATTCTAGCGCGAACGCGGACTCGAACTTTTCCCGGCCGAACACCACGGAACCGCACACCACGCTGCCGTCCCCGGCGTCGCCGACCAGCAGACGCATCGCATAGCTGACGGTGTCGAAATACCAGTGACAGGAGCCGTGGCTGGCGTCCGTCACGGACACCTGCACGAGAGCCCGCTGCACGTTACGGAGCGCCGGCCCGAGCGGCGGGAGGTCGGCGCAGACGTACAGGCCTCCCTCCGGGAACCGAGCGCCGCCCGCCGCGATGGGCGGCGCCGCCGCCGCCACGGCGCCGAAGAACGTGCCGCCGAACGAGCGCGCCAGGAACTGCGCGTCGAGGCGGAGGTCCTCGTGGGACACGCAGAGGAGGGCGCGCACGGCGGAGAGCGCCTCGCCGTAGGGGACCCACCGGAGCGAGGCCACGGCGGAGACGGCCGAGGCCGGGCGGTAGTGGCCCCCGCCGCCGGAGCGGGGCGCGTGGTCGACGACGAAGTCGATGACGGCGGCGGCTTCGGCGCTTCTGTCCTCCTCACCAACGAGCACGTCATTGCGCCGGAGGTCAGGGGCTCAGCCTCAGGTGTGCGGTTCTGTGGGCAGGCCGAAGTGACTCTGCTGGTGCGGTATGCCGGCCGTGTATTTGTAGGCCAAGTTGCGTGACCGTTCTGTTCGATAGGCGTGGTTGATTCATAATGGTTCGTTAAGCGTATAGTTAATTTATGCACGCGTGGTGCGTTGGGAAGATGCGCGATAACCGGTGTTGCATTGGGCAGGCAAAGGTCTGTGCGTTCCCCCGAGGCGTTCATGCATGCATTGGGTATCTTGGGCCAGCGACGAGCAAGCCGTAGTGGCAGGCGAGCACGCAACGAGCGCAATTGCTTTGAGTCTTGCGCTAGGTTGTTTGCGGCAGCATGCGCGCTGGAGACGAAGCGGCACATTACTTGAGAACGCGCCGCTCACCATGCGCTACATTACTTTTGATCTTCCGCGATAAAAAAAAAACATAACCTGCTATACTAAAACATAATCGTGGTAACAACAAAAAGATTTACAGGTACAAAGCACACATATAGCAGCCAGTATACAAACACAAATGAAACCTGGACGTACATGCAAGCACCCAAACAGTTTTGTCACTCGTGGTCATCGACGGCCAACTTATCATCATATCGATCCTCCCTCTTTCCAACCGTCCAGGTGCAGGCGCAGGCGCAGGCGCTGGCATTTGCACGGAACCCCGCGTGTCAGCCAGCCTCATGTGAAGAGGTCGTACTTGACCGGCGTGCCGGTTGGATCGATCCACGGCTGTGCGTGGAGGAAGCTCTCGACGGTGAACTTGGAGGCTTCGTCCTTGCTGATCACCTTCTTGAACCCCGGCCAGTCGACGCGTCCCGTCATGGCGGCGGCGGGCCCCGTGTTGCCGTACTCGGCGTACCAGAGCGTCTTGAGACCGAAGTCGCCGTTCCACGGCATGTACCCGGCCTTGTCGATGAAGTCCGGGAGCTCGGACTCCATGATGAGGACCCGCGACGCCTCGCGCCATGGCCGGCCGAGGTAGTTGCGGATGGGCGGGCGCGCGGCGTCCCGGAGCGCGGTCTCGGCCTGGAACTCGCACTTCTGGAGGACGAAGCCCGTGCACTCGCGCGCGTCGGCGCGGCCCTGCGCTGTGGCGATGTTCTGCTGGTTGTCCATGGGGCGGCGGAGCACGAGGATGCAATTCTGGAACACGGCCGCCGCGTCACCGAAGACGAAGTCCACGGTGCCGGAGATGATGCAGTTGCGGTAGAACTGCGCCTTGGAGTGCGCGTACAGCGTGTCCTGGAACCCGTCCATCTTGCAGTTGAGGAAGATGGACCGGTCCGACTGCACCAGCAGCGCCACCGCCTGGTGCTTCTCCGCGCCCGCCGTGTTCTGGAAACCCATCCCGATCGCCATGAACCCGTCGCCTTGCGCGGCTATAATATATACGCGATGGACAAGTCGTCAATTGATGCAACGCATCTGCAGGTTGCCTGGGTGGCTGATATATACTATAATGATCGTCCTTACTGAAGGTTGCTGTCTTGAAGGTGGTGACCCCGTCGACGAAGTTCTTGTTGCCCGAGACGATGGACTTCTTGGAGCCGTCGCCGTACACGGTCACGTTCACCATCTTCTTGGTGATGGTCACGTACTCCTCGTACACCCCCTCCTTCACGTAGATCACGTACCTCCCGTCGTAGGTCTTGGGCATGGCGGTGAGCGCCTCGTTGATGGTCTTGAACTTGCCGCTGCCGTCCTTGGCCACGATCACGTTGGCCGTGAGCGTGTTCTTGAACCCGCCGCCCTTGAGCACCCTCCGCTCGCTCTCCGACACCCACTCCGGGACGCCGTCCTCGGCGAGCAGCAGGCGACGCTCCGCGGTCTTGGACGTCGCGGAGAGCAGCGACGCGCCCTTCTCGATGAGCGCCAGGGCGTTGCTGGTGAGCTCCTTCCCCTGGGTGAACGACTCCTTCACCTTGTCCTTGAAGTCCCCGTCGGGGAAGCCCTCGATGCATGTCTCCTGGTGCGCGATCACCGCGCTGAGCCAGATCCGCAGCTGGAACCCTTGCTTGGCGATGCCGCCGTCCTTGGCGTCCACGCCCCTGAGCGTGCGGTTGAGGTCCTCCTTGGCGTCGTCGAACACCTCCTTGCAGTCGGCCACGGCCGCCTTCACGCGCGGGTCGTTGCTCATGATCAGGTCCGCGCGGTCGAACGCCTGCGCGATCGCGTCGCCGATCACCGACACGGCCGTGCGGACGATGTCCTTGGGCGACGTTGCGCTCGCGTTCGCGGCCTTGCCGATGCTCTTCTCGCACGCGTCCGTGTAGTCCGTCTGCGAGCACATCGCCTTGATCGCCTTCGACACGGCCTTCAGGTCCGTCGCCGGCGAGCTCGACCCGGACCCGGACTCGGACCCGCCGCCGGACTTGCCTTTCGAGTGCGACGAGCCGCCCTTCTTGGAGCCGCCCCCGCCGCCCTCGCTGGCCGCCTGCTTCCCGCTGTACATGACGGCGGCGCCGCCCATGACGATGAGTATGATGACGATGGACACCGTCCCGGCGGCGATCATGATGCGCCGCCGCTGCTGCCGCGCCTTCTCGGCGCGGCGGCGCTCGGTGAGAGGGCCGAAGTCGCCGAACGCCGACGACATGGTCGGAGCGGTTTTTCTTCCCCGGCCGGCCTCTCTGTATTTTTTTGGTATTTTTTTCTTTTCTTTTCTCTGTTATTATTCTTGACCGCCTCGATCCTCCTCCTGGCGCTCACTCTCTGCCTGCCATCACCCAAGGCAGAGAGGCTGGAGAAAGGGCGGGAGACATCGGAGAGCCCAGGTTTATTTGGGGGCGCGTGGATTCCGAGGAAATGAAGGGCGGGGAGACGTTCGTGGAGGCTATGTTTGGGAGCTCGTTCATTCGTTTTCCCGTGCTACTATTTTCATATTCAAATCAAAAGGAAGAGTCCACGAGTAGTATACGCAGCCAGAAAAATATGAACTCAATTCCCCCAAGTGCCAACAACTTGCAATCCACACACCATACTGTACAAATCAGTCACTCAACAATATACGCTGCTGGTCGCCATCACGGCAGCACTACGTACTGCCAGCAAATACCAGTACTACCGTGCATTCAGATATTTAATCAATACCGTATATAGCAGATCGAGCCATCAATATACGTGCAGGCTCATGATACCGTGCTGATGATTCAGCTCAGCTGTGGCGCTTCATCAGTCAGGGGTCAGGAGGGCAAGGCCTGTTTTTCGGCGGATTCGGATCATGCGAGCAGTTCGAATGACTGCCGCCCTTGTTAGACATCGCCGGAATGGACTCTTCGGCAACTCGACCGCGGCCGCCGTGGCCGCCACCTCCGCCGTCTCCCTGCAGGCGCGCCGCCGGGACGCCGTGAACGAAAGCCGCCGAAATGATCAGAAGCGTCAGCAGGGCCACCGCCTTCTTCCACCCTCCGCATTCCATCTTATCAGCCCTCTGTCGCTCGAGATGGTCGTGGATCGAGGACGAGAAGTGTGAACTCTGGTTCCTTCTGGCTGGACGGAGAAGCGTAAGACCAGGTGCCATTTTATAATGCCGAGGTTTGTGCGACGAGGGTGAAATTACAGTGAAGTTACGGGCTCACCGACCTTGCAGCTGCAGTTCGCGGAGTGCCGTGCGAAATAGCAGTCGAATCATATTAGTATTAGTGGTAAGCCTGCACGAGATGATGTGACGCAAAGTTCGAAAAAAAGAGGAAGGAAAATGTCGCAGTGAGCTTGCATTTTAATTGATCGGTGCACTTAATTCGGCGTTTGCGTGGCGTCGCACGCAAAGCATTGTTGCTGCTATCTGCACGGGTGAAAAACGGAGTGAAAGCTCGATCACCTTTCTCTCCTCTCCTCGTGCACGCGCTTCGACTGGCCTCGGCGTGGTGTGGTGGTTGTTCTCTGGTGCGAATGTCAAAGGAATCAGCTTCTGTATGGGCTAGCTTTCCTTCCTATGCGTGGTGATCGGTCATTTCTCTGTTACTTCCTACCGTTTCGACACAATTTACAGTTACTTCACGGACACGATATTCTGTTCGACGTGTATCGGAGGTGCTGAGGTGCCAAACGTTTACTCTTTTCTCTTTATTACTGCGGGAAAAATGTTTGCTCTTTTTATGGCGGATGGATTAGTTCGAAACATCCGTGCCTGTAGATATACCGTTGAGGCGTTCGAAACATCCGCGCCTGTAGATATCAGTTCGAAACTGGCCCAACAGGCCCCAACAAACCGACCTCAAACGGTTTGCGCGCCAATTGTTTCGCGCAATTTTCCCAATTAGGCTTTACCGTATTTTCTGTTCGGTCGGCCATGTAACAATGGTAGCTTTTGCTCAAAAATAAAAAATAAAAAAATTTAACAATGGTAGCTCCACATAGCATGAATCCAAAAGGAATATGACTCGAAAAAGGTGAGAGATCGGGCATATAACTGTCTAAGTTTCCGATGACGAACAACTCGGCTTGGTTGGTTCCACGGTAGTAAGAGCATCTCCAAGAGATTACCAAAAAATTAGCCCTATAAATTTGTTTTTGGGAGTAACCAAAAAATTAAATGGGGTAATTTTCTTTCCTCCTCCAACAGTTTCTCTCTAAAAGTGGATCAAAATAATTTTGATTAGGCCACGTCAGCATTTGGGGCCACAAAATCATTAATTCTAGTGAAAGAATAAGGAATGGGGATCCCAATTCTTCCCTTGTTTGTAGCTACAAATGAGGGGAGTTTAGGGGGTATGAAAAAGTTAGGAGTAGTTTTAGGGTGTTGTTGGAGATGATTTTTTTATTGAGTCCCATTATTTTGATTTAAGAAGAGGTTTTGGGGCTCTTTTGGAGATGCTCTAAGGTTCCTAAATAGTAAAAGCTACCATGCTTGGTTGACGGCTTGACGCATAACTAATAATACCTCCATTCTTATTGAGTTGGTTCTGTTTTTTATTGACGCATAACTAATAATACCTCCATTCTTAAATTTATGAATATTAGGATACAAAATCTCATTTAATATTTTAATAAAGTCATCAGCAAATAAAAGCATCCTTGCCTATACAACGCAAGATGAATTTGCCAAAATTATTAAAAAGATTTAACTGTGATGAGACTCCGTCAGATTAAAGGCCGCACATGCCCCAATCCAACAAATAGTTGGCTGCGCCTCGAACTCTCTCAGCCTGCTACAGTAGCCAGAGGCGACTTCGAGGGCGAAACTTTCTCGGCGTCGATTTCGCCGTCCTCTGTTCGCTTCCGGCGTCCTTCTTGGGGCGGGAGGTGGATGGAGGCGGGGGAATCGGTGTCTGGCCTGTATAGTCTACCTAATTAGTCTAGGATTTAGGTAGTTTAGGGTCTCTTCCACGCCGTTGCCATCGCCATCGCCGTCGCCGCTCTCGGTGCCGTTGCTGCTTCCGGTGCCGGCGTCGACCTGTCGTTTGGCCTGATGTCGTCTGCGCGGCCCTGACTGGCGTCCCCATGGCCGGCCCTGTCGTTGTGCGGCTAGGTCGGCCCCCTCGCTGTTCCGGGTCGTTCAGGCGGTGACACCTGGGGGCGGCCCGGCGTATGCTGGGTTTCTGCCGGGTGGGAGGGGGCGGAGGTGATGGGGGTGTGCTGTTTCAGTGGGCGTGGAGCTGTTTCTTCCTCCGGCGAGTTGCTGGCTGGGCTGGCGGGCTGCGGGCTGCTCTGGCGGGCCGCGGGCTTCTCTGGCGGGCTACGGCTTGCTCCGGTGTGGAGGTCTTTTTCCCTCCGTTTTGCTCTTGTCCTTTGGCTTGCGGCGGTCCTTGACGGCGGGCCGGCGGTGTGGAGGCGGACCTCAAGCGCTGCGCTGCACGCGTCGTTGGCGTGTGCTGCCGTGCTCCAGATGGTGTGCGTGATGCCCATCGTGGCTCACCTCCTTCCGCCATGCGGCCCGGCTGGATGGGCTGCCGCCGTCGCCGTCTTTGGCGACTTCGTGCTGAGGTTTGTGGCGAGAGCGGCGGTTTGGGGAAGCTTTTGCTCCTCGTTCTCCTCCTTGGTGTGCTTGTTTGGTGATGGCGAATGCGTGGGGGAGGAGAATGATTGGAGACTTGTTTTCCGCCGTCGGCTGTTTGCCGGCGACGGATGTGGTGCCCGGCGCGTCGGAGTTGCGGCGACGACGGCGTATTTTAGTGGAATAAGTCTCCCAAGCTTTCGCCGTCTTGATGACGTCCTTCTCTTCGCCGACGTCCTTCTCTTCGCCGTCACCGTTGAGCTTGTGGAGTGTAGTGGAGAGTTTGTCGGTAGATCTATGGCTCAGTTGGGCGATGGGTTCGTCGACTTTGTGTCTTCGGTACCTCTCACCGCGTGGGGACAGTCGTGCAATTTTCTCTCGAGGGACGCGTTCGTTTTTTCTGGGTATAGTTGTAGGGGGTTCGTGTGTGTTCAGTGAGTGTGTCTCCTTCAATGTACACGAACAGGTACTACATTTATATTCAGGAATGAGAGGTTCAAAAAAAACAAATAGTTGGCTATAATAAATTAATTATTCAAAATATTATATATTTAAGAATGAAGATAATATATTCTCCGAAAATGAAACATGGATTTACACCACGCGAGCAATAGAATTGCTGCGCACGTTCATACAATCAACTCCTGCTGATGCGATCGTTTAACTTTTCCAGCTCATGCTAGTAGATAATAACAGTGTAATACTGTTGCATTCAGAAGCATGGAAATTTGTACGTGCCCCTTCTGGTCAGTAGCTTGTAGTACATACTGGCCAATACTATATTTAGTTACGGGCGATAGGGGGACAATTACGTACAAATGAAAGTCGATGAACACTCGCATGTATACGCTAGGTTATTTCTGCTTCAGAAGCTGCCCGGGCGATCAAGCAGGAGGACATGTCGCGGTTCTCCGCCCATAGGTATCGTAAGTGCAGTCGGAGCGCGATGCCGCGGCCTCGCTTTGGGATGCTGCGGCAACGGACTCCCCAACTTGGCCATGCATGGGCTCATCGCCTTCATCTCCTCCCTCTCCCTGTCCCTGCACGGGCGCCGCCGCCATGCAACGAGCTGAAGCCGAAATTATCAGAACTACCAGAAGCAACACCACCACCACCACGTACCTTTCCTTCGCCTCCTTTCATTTCGTCTGAGTCGTCGCTGGATGGTGGCAATCAGTCTCAGCTGATGTTTAAGGCGTATGTTTGGCCACGATCTAGATGATTAACTTGCATTGCTCGCCTCCATTTTATACATAGCGCCGGGAAGAGGCGCGAGCCCTAAACACCAGTGCCGTGCGTGCGAATTGCCGTGGACCCATGGCGCACGGAGCGCACGGCCTACAGGCCTGTCGTCAGATCAGGCTGATCTGATAAGTGATAGACTCCATGATTCTCTGTCGGTTGCCACAATAAGCTTGTCTGCGTACACCAGCAACCTGAAGATATTCAGAATATGAGCAGGCAAATTATGAATCGAACTTGCATTTTAATTTCGGAGCGAGAGGTTCGACCAGCACTTGGAATCTTCAGCTGGTTAATTAATTGATGGCCTTCCTTCTCGTCGATGTCTAATTGGATCATTTGGACTCATGCATGGAAGGCATGAAGACCACTAAGCTCATTTGGACTCGCGGAAGGCATGAAGTGACATTCTCCAAAAGAAACATACGGAGATGTCAAAATTCCTAATGCACAAAACATTTAGAAAGGGACTGGTTGTTTCATTCGCGACATTATTTAAATCATTCAATTAGAGATCGTCATAAAAACGTTTACTAAATGTTACTCTCTCCGTTTCAAGTATATATGCAGTTTTTGACTTTCAAACATCACGTTTGACCGTTAGTATTATTCATTTTTTCTGTGAAAATATAAAAACAAATAATTCATTCGTAAAGTATAGCTAATGTTAAAACAAATCGTGACAAAATAAACAATATTTTCATGATTTTTTTGAATAACAAAAGTGGAGACATTTAATGTTTGAAAGTCAACAACTGCATAATATATTTAAAAATGGAGGGAGTAGTAGAGACTCAAAAAGGTCAAGCTAAGGTAGCTGGAAGTTAAGTGATGAAGGTTAAATGAAAATGGAACTTTTGATGAATTAAGGTGGAACAAAACAAATATATGAGAGCAAAATCATAATCACTTGATGGGAAAACACAGCGTTAATTTAATCTTGAGTTAAACTAATGATATTTCCTTTGAGGAATGTGGCAGTATTTACTTAAATACTAGGGTATCATCCACATTTGCACATCGATAATCCGATTAGTAATGTATTATATTGAATGCCTCATTTATATATTCTCATCTTATCATCATTATTTTTCTCCCACTATTATTGAATCACTTACATGAAGACAATAATGGATAATTTGTAAAAATATTTATTGGTTATTTTTAGACATATTTATTTTGGAAATGGTGTGTAATTTAATAAAACATGTGGAAAAGTATTTTGGGCTATCATCTTGATAATGGCATTGGTGGGTAATTTAAAAACCTATGGAGGGGTTTATTTTTATAATCGTAATGGGAGAATTTTTAGCTCTTGAGAGAAAACATGGTGACTTCATTTCTTGGTCAAATATTAATATATGATAGATTCCAATAAGACGTGTTACATTTTATATTCTCTTACTTTTACCATCATTCAAAATTATGTTTTGCAAAAGATGAAACTATCAATGGGCCACACTATCACAGTGGGTGGAGCATCAATCCAGAATGAGAGTCCTATTGTTCGTGGGCCAAAGTCTGTCCAGCCAACAGCAACAAGCACGGCGTCGGGGTGAAAGGGGTATTGGCCTAATGGTTAAGACATCCGAGTAACACCTCTCAGGTCCTGGGTTCGACTCCCCGTAGGAGTGAATTTCCAAGGATTTAACGGCATTTGTGCTTTCAGTGGTAGGCGACGCTCCCGTCGACAGCGAGGCGCCAGCGGTGACTTCGTATCTCTAGATTTGCCGGCTCAGTCTTCGAAGATGCTCATAGGGGTAGGGTTTGCGTACATGTATTTATAGGGGTGAGTGTGCGTGCGTTGTGAGTGTCTGAGTTGTACTGTGTAATCTCAAAAAAAAAAAAGCACGGCGTCGGGAGTCACGACAACAAAACGGTCTCTGTTGCTGCTGCTCCAGTATTGCTCCAAAAACTTTTGGTTGCATGCATGATAATTGCTACGGTCCATACTCCATAGTACCCACTTGAAACGAGCAAACAATAGGATATCATGGACAAGAAAGGATTTTAGCTGCCATGCTGCAACATGCTCCACTAGAGCAAGTTGCAAACATAGCTTAAAATAATATTTGCAAGGAGAAGCCTCCTAGTGTGCGATAATTGTCTATGCCATAAGTCTTAACTTTTATACCTTTGTGTTCACAGTAGCCGCTACGAGATTCGATGATATAACATCCTGACAACTCCGAAGATTATTCCCCTAGAGAGTAATTGGTTTAGCTGATCACAATTTCTTTTTTTCAGATACGATCTGGTACTGATATGTATAGGATATTCCTGCTGCTAGCTAGTAGTTGCAGCTGTTTTAGTACCTCAAGTTGATGCAAGCATGACTCTCCAGCACGAACACCTTCTCAATTTTATTATTATATACCCTCTGATCTGAAGCAAGTAGCTAATCATAACATCAGCATGCATGTGGGTGCAGTAGTGTAAACTCATGCAAGTTGAGTAATACTTGTTGATGCTGGCAAAGCAATGCTGAGCTGGCATGGCATTGCTTGCGCACATATAAATTATGTATGACGCTAAGCATGAATAGGGCAAAGCAAAGGAAAATAAAAGTTCAAACTACATAAACACGAAGTCCGTTGCAGTTTTAACTAATCAAAGTTGGCCATGCTCGCCTGCACACAAGTAGCCAACTGACTAATAAGTAGTGAGTACTGAGTAACCCATGGGGATGTTGGGAGATGAGCAGTTTACAGACATAGGTTTGCGCGGGCATGCCGTTGTGGAGAATGATTCTTGATCGGTGCCTGCATTGCAGTATGGTAACTTGCTTGAACATGAAGATGATGTACTTATGAACGGAATGATACGCGTTAAGATCAAAATGACAGGTGAATGGAAAAGGCATCCTTGGTGGAAGTATGACGGGACACAACCACAACGATTACAAAATAATTACATGATCAATTTTAGCTAGTTGCATAACATGATTGACGGTGCCAAGACAAAACCATGGCGTCTTTCTTGGCTTCTCCTCTGCTTTTGTTCAGATTTCTTTAGACTATTCCTCGCAAAAAAAAAGATTTCTTTAGATTATTATGCATTTATTCAGATCCAGAGTTCGGAGCCAGTTGGCCGGGAATGGCTGTCTCGTATATGTTACTACATTGATTTGGATCCCCTTTCGCTTCAATAATCTAAAGCTTGTAGGTTTCTCTAAAAAGTTCCACGGCAGTATACGTATCACATGGACCTCTTAAAGTAGTCTAAAAAAATATTGTACGGACTAAAGTTGACAAAAGTATAATATGGAGTACAAACACAGCTATAGTTCATAAACTGTTACTTACTCCAGCAATAGGTGTACGCGCATCCTTACAAAACCATCAGCATCGTATCTACCTACCGTATAGCTTCACAATTGGTTCATTCAACAGAGGTACTTACTCATGAAAGAATTGCGTGCTATTATCAAACAGTGTTGCTGTCGTCCAACCTACTGAATCTTCAGACAGACTTTGTTGAGATATGCACAAAGTATTTTTTAAAACTTGCTGCAGATTACAATTTTTTGAGCAAAAGAAGATAATACGAGATCTTCCAGGATCAGAGACATGATGTCAATTGTCAGCACAAAAACAGACCAAAGCAACAATTAAAGGTGCTGATTATGCAATTTTGCCAACAAAACAAAAGGAGCTCGTGTGCAGATCGAATCACCCTATCTTGCCATATTGGCTAGCTCGTTACTCCTTGGCCTTATCTGCAAATGCAAGGACACGTGAACGACTTATTTAGGTCAAAAGGGACAGCAAGGCCCCAAAGTTCATGCCCACCAGGCTAGGCCTGCATATAAGAACACCGCGAGAAATCAACAAATACACCAGAGAGCAGAGGAAAAACTACAAGATCCCGCGCCCGCGGTTGCATTTTTACCGATCCTTATTTTGCTCTCCAGAGATTTTACGAGATCCATGTGATGGATCAACGAAACCAATGGCACCCACAGCCGGAGGTAAGAACTGCAACACTGGGTTGATGCCTGTTTTCATGTCGATCGTCTAATTAGTTCTTGTGACATGGTGGCCATGGCAGGAACCTGTGGACGAGTTAGCATACGTCTACCAGCAAGAAGAGCAGCCCCGAATGTTCGCCCATCCCCTTCCTGCAGAGCTGCTGCAGCAGCAGTACTACACATCGCCACCAGCAACGGCGCCGCCTAACCCGTTCCATCCATCTCAAAGCTCCGGTTTCCCTAACATCGGGGGGCCGGCGGCATTGCCCGGCCCGTCGTTCGCAGAGTTGGATTTCAGTAACGAGCCAGGGCAGCCGTCGTCGTCGAACATGCTTTCCTTCAGCGGGCAGCCGCCGAGAACGCTGAGCTTCTTGGCACGGGACGACTGGTCGGACGGCATTGAAGCAGTGCAGCAGGTGTCTGAGAGGCGAAGCCGGCCGCACGTGAGCGCGCAGGAGCACGTCATCGCCGAGCGCAGGCGACGCGAGAAGATGCAGCAGCAGTTCGTGGCGCTCGCCACCATCGTCCCCGATCTCACCAAGGTATGATCGATGATGCTGAACCCGCATATCGATTACGCAACGAGAATTTCTGACATAAACTTACTTAAGAAAAAGATACCGTTGGCTTATGCACTTGAGACCAGCATTGACCAGGCTTAGATCAATGGCGAACATGTCGATCCGGACAGTCTTACTGTCTTAGTAATATTCTGTGATGTCAATAACTTTAGAGCTTGATCTAAGCCTAGTCCACGCGGCCGTGATAGGCCTAGATCAATAGCGAACTAGTAAACTCGTTTAGTCTAACATTGTAAGACAATCAAGCGAAATCTTCAGAGGCTTTGAACGCCTAACGAGACATGCTAGGCCATTGATCATCAATAGAAATGATACTCGATACTAGTGTTTCATAGGAAAGGTACTGGATAGTTTTGTCCAGATAATATCGTACTGGATAATTACTTGGCCGACGAATGCTGAACATTTGCCATTTTTCAGAAAGACAAGATATCTATCCTAGGGAGCACCGTCGAGTATGTGAAGCAGCTTGAGGAGAAGGTGAGTGCCCTGAAAGAGCAAAGCGCAACAAGAGCATCCGAGCCCACCGTCTCCGAGAGCAGTTATCGCACATCAAGTGAAAATGACGCCTCATGGACGAACAGAAGCACATCATCCGGTGCTAACAGCGGGTACGTCCCAACCGTTGAGGCTAGCATCCACGGCGATAACGTCCTGTTGAAAATCTGCTGCAAGGAGAAGAGAGGAGTGCTGGTGATGGTCTACTCAGAGGTTGAGAACCAGGGCCTTTCCATCATTAACTCCAGCGTCCTTCCATTCCCGGATTCGTGCCTTAGTATCACCATCACAGCAAAGGCAAGGCTTCTTGTCCTCCATTCTACTTCGAGTTGCTTCATTCAAATCATATTTTGAGCTATGTGCTCGCACTTTTTTCATAAATGAAAACCGAGGTGTTGCGTGCGTGTGAAAACTTTAGAATTAATGTTTCTTAACGATTTTTGGTAGTTTATAGTAGTTGATATTTAACCATAGTTAGGTGTTGTATGTTTGTAGAGTTTTTTGAATGTTCAAAAGTTTGACTAATTTCTATTCCATGTAGATCGGACAAGGGTTTTCGACAACATCTGAGCTCATAAACAACTTGACCACTGCTCTAAGACGTTTCACTTGAGGGATTAGAATTTACACTTCTATTTTTGGGTACTCAAGCATGTTCACCATAAAAACTCTTGTACAAGTTCTGTTTCTCTCTCTCCCTCCCTGTGTGCATTATTCCTTCCTTTTGTTTTACTTTCCTGGTCTATTCATCTCTTTACTAAGAAATCATTATAGTCTGTGAACATCACTTGTCTTACATGAGATTCTTTGAAATTTACACATAGATTTCGCTTATATAAAACTAGCCTATTAATGCATGCATATTCACAAGATATCAATTTTATAGCGTGATGAAGTTTTAATTGCACGTCATGCTTATTATAGAGTATGCGGGTAAATGTTTAATTTGTACTCTTAGATTATTACAAATAGATTAGAGAGCATCCATATATTTAATTTTCATTCCATATTTATTGCCAATAGAGTGTGTGCGGATATTTAATATGGACTTCATGACAATTCAGAATATAATTAGAGAAGTATCCGTTCTATTTTTGTTTTTGCACCGCTACATCCTACGCGACATGATAAAAAAATATACATATATTTTAAAGAAGTTTTATTTAGCGCACAAGTTGCAATTAACATGCATATGACACAAGTTACTTCCATGTAAACTTTTAACTTGATATTAAAAAATAATTTTATGGTATGCATAGAAGTTGTTATTGCATAATATAGTAAAAACTGTTGTGTGTAGTACGTATATAAGTTGATGTCACATGATTAGTAATAACTAATAAAAGGAGTTACATGACATGCGCTTAAGTTGCTACCAATAAACATAGAGCTAAAATTTGTGCCTGGTGCTCACATAAAGTTGCCATCATAGAGTATACTGATATTGTTTAGCCATAAATTGATATAGAAAAGCTTAAGTTTTACATTGTATCTAGACAAGTTATTATACAACAAAATAACATAATTATCACTAGAATATTAAGTGAAGCTGTTACAATTTTTGATAAATTGGATGCAACCAACTAGTGTTTACGGACTATAGCAATATATGCAGTAAATAAAATAAAATTTATGTGATATAGATCTTATTTTATTATGCTAATCATCACAATCATAGTAGTGAAAATAAAATTAGAAACAAATAATATTGAAAGAGTATATGGCTTAAACATATAGACTCTCCATCTTTTCTTACAGTTCACATGAAATCAGTCCCACTATCTCCCATGCTGGCGCGAGAAAAACTTCAATTCAGCATATTTTAAAATAAAATCTACCTCACACTCAGGACAAGCCTATCGGATTGAGAATGCAGCACGGGCCGCATTTGGATGGCACGCTAAAATACCGGCCACAGAGTTTCCGTTTGAAACATACATGACAGAATTTGAAATATGTGAAATGACTATGTTATTTCTGCCGCATGAACAGGTCGCACATTTAGTGAAGAGCGAGTATACTGCTGTTGTTGCTTAATTTCTGTAACTTGTTACTGTGACATGTAATAAGGCGACTCAGACGCTTTTATATCCTTTATTTATTTATTGAAAGAATGGCAGCGCTCTTGCCAATTTTCGAAAAAAAAACTATAATATTTATAGCCTTTTCCAATGGTTAGTTCTAACAGGCTGACGGTTACTACTCGGCCCCATTTAACCATTTTGGTCCATGCACGAAGTGACCCTCCCAAAGCTCGGCCCAACAAGTGTCCTAAAACTGCTGTTTGGATTGACCATTGCTTGATTCGTTTCGCCATGCAACAATGGTGACTTCGCTTGCCATAGCATGGGTCGAGTAGCGCGCATGCCATTTTTAGCTGCAACATCTTGGGTTGAGCTCAAGAGGTAAGGGGGCTCAAGAACATGAGGGATGAAGAATCAGATATAAATTTGATTGGCAAGTCCAATAGCTATAATCATAAAATACGTATTCATTCTCCCACAACATTAAGTTTACACCACCCAATAGGAATCAGTGGTGTAATAGTTAAGGATATTAATCCCTCAGCCACGCTTATATACGAGCTAGTCAGCGATAACAACTGATAGTTGAGGAGATATCCTGAGCGGGTTTCTTGAAAATGGCAGCTATATATATGGCGCTTGGTTAATTAAGGAGGGCAAGTTCCGAAGCTGGGCTTGTTGGGATCCTGCGTGCAGTTGGAACGCTTGGCGCCGCCCTCCCCTTCCGACACCGTCGTCGGAATGGACCCTGTGGTGACTCTTGCACGGTGGCCATGGCCGGCGCCGCCCTCTCCCGGCAGTCGCGCCGCCATGACTCCGTGAAAGGAGGCTGAAATGATCAGAAGCGTCAGCACAGCCACTGCCGCCGCCTTCGCCACCTTTCTCCCTCCCCTTTGCATCTCGTCTCAGGCACCGCTGTTGGTCTTGGTCGTGGCCGGCCAGCCGATCGATGAACACGGTTGTATGTATATGCTCTGGCTGCCTGGCTCACTACTGATGGCCGATGTCGTACGAGAAGAGAGGGGTGTTTGATTTCCTGGCCTTTTATAGCCTCTGTGGCCTCGCCTGCGCGCCGCTCTACCTTGTTTTCCTGCTGCAACTGAATGCCTGAAAGTTGCAAGGAAATTATTCGAGCTCACTGACCGTCAGCCGAACGGATACTCTATCGTAGTTTAAAGCTACTCCTGTCTCCTTGTAGTAGTAGTTTAAAGCTATACATTGTTAGTAATAGTAGTAGTTTTAATGGAAAGCTGAGGGACATGAGACTCCATGATCTAAAGTGAAGTTTCCTCTGCTGGGCTTCCGACCCTGCGAATAGCAGGAACATGCATACGAGCATTGATTCGAACATCTTTCGAGATAGTGTCGGACGAGTCAGACGACGAGCTCGCATCTGTATTCGGCGCGACCAGCACTGCCAGTCTCGGCAATGCCCGGTCAATTCTCTAATGTTTGAATATTACTATGTACTTGAGTACTTGATTAGGAATCTACAGAGCATGCACGGCGACCGCGAAAGTACAGTAATCTGACCGCCCCTGGTTTGCATTGCAGCATTGCGATGCGGAACAAGCACGGCAAATTAGCACGCGCGCGACCCAATTAGGTTACTAAGCAGACGGCCATGTTTTCATGCGAGCTTTTTGACCTGCCTACCACGAGAATCTTGACACGTGTCCACGCTTTATTTGCTTGTATTAGAATTTTTTTTTTCTGACGACCGCGATCTGGCTATGTCCGTGCTCATGGTTTACATGACCGGTGCGGACGTAAAGCTTTTTGACCGGTGCTCCGACGAGTGAAAACAGACGAGCTTATTTAGAAACCTGCACTGCTGCTGTGCGAGTGCTTCTGGCCATTGCGTTTGGATGTTAAGGACTCAGTTCTTCTGGCGAGCAAAGAGTGGTTGGGGTCTCCAGCTTTTGTCGTCCACGGCTCATCGACCCTTAATTTCTCGGTCGCTTCAGGGCATTTCGCATCGCAGTTGCAGTCAATCTCGGTCAAAGAAAGAGAATACAAATTGCAGTTAACTTCGTGGGCTGCATGTTCAGTTTGATGCGAACGGAGCATGAACTCTGAAATTTGCGGCCCAACACTATTGCTTCACTGCGGTCCAGGATGTGAAGTGAGTGAGCGAGATTCGCCGTGTAACTCCTAAAGCCCAGCTCATCATCCAGCCCAACTAGAGACCAGCTAGCCGTCGTCCGATCCGATGAGAGCATGGCCTTTGGTTCGTGTCTCTCAAAAATGAAAATAAAAATCGGCCTAATGGTTCCTTCGTTACGGGATGGCGTCACGGAAAGTCAATCTGTTTTGCATGGGGAACCGGTGAGGTTTGGTAATTGGAACAGCTGCCACCGCTGCGTCGTCGCCGCCCTCGGCAAGGTTCTGTTCGTCCCCGTAGCCATCACCTGAGCTGGCAGCGTGTGTGCAGAGCATATACGGCGGACCTCGATTTGTGATCCGACTTCCGAGGCTAGCATCATAGTGGTGGCTGTGGAGTGTTCCCAGTGATTTGTGGTGTCAGCGCTCGAGCATCAATGGGGGTCAACTCCTACAGCCTAGAACTCAAGTTAGCGGCGAGGCGCCTTGCCACTGCTTGGGAATTACTAATAATCATAGTTTTGCTTTGAAAGAAAATAGAGTAGCGATCATCCCCTGTCAGCGCACAGAAATACTGACAGGTGCGTGCTAACCCACAGATATACCAGAGGTCTCCACCCCACAAAGAAAGTGACGCGTAAACAAGGCAATTTAGCATCACACGGCCCTGATTGGAGACGGGCGCGCTCTGCTGCCTAGATAGAGATCCTAGTGGCGCCAACTGCTGAAAGAGGGAAGATCAGGCTAAAAACGAGTCAAACATCCTAATCCAAGTGATCTTCGGTGTTGTGCGATCCAGGGGTACTCTTCGTTTGGATCTGGGAACATTGTCCTTCATCCCCATTTCTAGAATCGAATGGTAAGTATGCGCATATTGGATGGGTACTCATAATTTTTTATGCTACTACAGTACTACTGATGCACTGATGAGTACTTGGGGTGTACAATCTGAAATCTCAACTCTGAACTCTTTTCTTCCCAGTTTGCAAAACTTGAAGAGTTGATCAATGCATGATGCGGCTTGTAATGTGACTATAATTCCTGTCCTAGTCGCTGGATGCTGGGTCACTGTCAGTCTTTCAAGAACTACTGCTACAAGCCTATGTGCTCGACGCTAACCGGTATAGCCAACTTTTGCGTCACCTAAAATCTTGGCTGAAGCGCGCACATCGTCCAGTTGTAAGTAGAAGAACGGTCAGCTTTTCTGCGTTGGTCTGAGAATAAAGGTGAAGAGATTCCTGCTTGTCTTTTATAATCGTTGTCACACATTAGTGTGCTTTCGTTCCTTTTTGAGAATCCTACAGAGCTTGTTTCTTGGGACATTATGATATGTTGTTTCCTTTTTTCCTGAGCACGCTTGATATGGATGTGCCTAGGTTAAGTTTGTGACCTTTTTTTTTACCATCGTTGAGTGGTACTAAAATTACAACAGAAATTTTGGTATCTGTGCTACTATTTCTTAGTACCACTCAAGTTATATTTGTGACACCACTTGGTACAAGGTAAAGATGGTTAAAAAAAAAATCAAAGTTTGTATAATCCACGGCCTAGGGCCCATATGGAGGCCAAATCCGTCATTGTTGGTGGCACCTTCTTCTGTGCAGTAGCTTCTCTAGCTGTTTGTATACTCCAGTTGCTAAATTAACATAATAGGGCATTACTTAGATTAAAACTGATCCATATGATTACATAGTCTAGTTCATGATTACACACACTAATGCGGATTTGGATGGGCTAAGACCAGAGCTTGATGATGTCATTAGTGCTTCTCGAGTCGTCGGGGATGACGATGTTGGTGAAGAACGTGTAGCAGAAATCGCCAACACAGAGACTGGGGTTCGCTGGTCACCAGCAAGACGTGCAAGGCAACAACGGCCTTCTGAACGCCAATGATACTGCGCTTGAACAAGAAAACAACCATGGCTCTCCTCCAATGTCTTAGTGATTGGCTTTGCTTAGGTTTGAGATTGAACACACGATTAGGAACCGCGGGGTCGTCTCCTAACAGAATATGACTCTAACACAGATCATGATGTTACTTGTTAATCAAGTTGCTAATAACTTGGTCTATATAATACGATAATTTCAAATATTTTGAGATATATGATTCAAACTGGCCCGGTACATATGCGACTCTGCCATATGGAGATATTTGACTTCGGCGCGCCCCGTACCTGCCACTTCCCGGCCGTTTGCAGGCATAAATAAGCTGCATGCCTAACTACGCGTTGGAACCCTGGGCGACCTGTCGTGCAGCCGAAGTGTTGGAAATGTTAAATCAGGCGTAGTCATGGCAGTATTTCCACGTGTTCATCAGCACGAGTGCGCTTATTTCTCTATTGTCATAATTCACAATCGAAACTAGGACAGCAAAGGCATCGTGCCATGATCTCCTCCCCCACAAGGGCCGAACACATCATCGTCTAGCTAGGCTCCAGCATGTACTATCCATTGCTCTCGATCAATTCTCCAAGTAGCCAGCATCAGGGCCCCAGTTGCAGGCATCTAAGAGAGATCCTTCACTCCCGGTTGGGTGACACGCAACTGTAGCTGGACGACAGGCATAATTGATCAAGCATTCTGCACCCTCTTGTGGACGCCAAGTGTCTTTAAATACCGGTCACTCCTCTCCCCCTCACACACCTCTCTCCTCCCACTGAAAACATCAAAGGAGAAGTGGTCCGTCAGTGGTCGCCTCGCCTCCACGCACTCCCCCACCCTCCTCCCCCCGTTCCTTCACTACGGTCGCCATGCTTCTGAGGCGCCAGAGGAGCATCTTCCATCTCGGGGAGGAGGGTGGCGACGCGGAGCATGTCAAGAGCATGGACAAAAGTACTCGTTGTTGTCAGCGGCGGGAGCGAGACCGAGACCGAGACGCTGCCGATGCCGTCGTCGGGCTGCGAATCTTGGTGGCCCAGAAGCGCCAACACGCGCGCGCGACGCCGTCGCACATCGTCCTGAAGCAGATGGTCTTGCCAACGCCGGCGGCGAGGGGCCACCATGCTTGCGGCTTCTTGAGGGCCTGCGTCCTCTGCAGGAGGGAGCTCAGCCCCGACAAGGACGTGTACATGTACAGGTGCGAGAATCCCCGCGCCGATCTGTACCAGATCAAGCTTCGATCGTGCACGACTCGCGTGTCTAACTGTCGCATGTCTTGGCTTTTGCAGGGGTGACCAGGGGTTCTGCAGCCAGGAGTGCCGGTGGCGGCAGATCTTGAAAGACGAGGCGAGGGAGCGTGAGGCCATGTTCAAGAAGCATCGGCGAGGCCTGTCTGTCCAACACCACCTCGGACCACGGTCGGCGGCAGCGCCGGCGGTCCGCCGCGCGCCGGGGAGATTACTGGCGGTAGCCTAGCTTTGTCATAAGAATGAGGATCCATGCAGGGGAAATGGCTACTACCCTTTATAAACTGGTGGTGATCATATCCATGCTTTCAGAGGAGAACGGCGCGTCTTCCATACTAAAATGAAAAAAAAAATTTGAAGGCATACAAAATGTTTAGCTAGAGCAAATTGAGATGCAAGTGAACGCAGACTATGTAACTGTCCTTTCAGTCGCAAAAAAAAAAAAAAGAAGTCCTTTCTTGAAAAAAAGAAGATTAACTGCACATAGTAACGTGGGATTGTAGAAATTACATGGGCACCAAGCCAAAGCAGAGAGTGTATCCAGGCTAGTAGTTTGTATGGATGTGACTTGTCCTTGTCACGTATCTGGTTATAGTCAAATGAGATGCTACAATTCCGTACTCGCGTCGAACTCCTGGTTTCCTTCTCTTAACCAAATTACAAATTATCATTTTGATGAACTCATGGAACAATTGTGAGCACAAGTACCGATGTATTGCAGTTGTGGCGGAATTAGATTTTTGATGCGGAAAGGAAGTCGCCAGTTGAGAGAGGAAAAGAATGATACTTGGCATCTAAGTATCGAACAGCTTGATAGGGAGACAGAAACGGCACCTAAAATGGAATCTTCCATATATGGGGCTGGAAGACGATCAGCAGTTTAGAAGCAGCCAGAACAAGATCTGTGAACCTGGAACCACTAGGAAATATAGTGCTCCTCGTATAATTCGGTGTTGTCACAAATATGCATGTTCCACTCATAGCAGAGTATTGTTGTTGAGTTTGGGCTTGTGATACTAACGTCGCCTCGTGTTGTTTTGTTTCTGGTACACTAGAAACTGAATCGCTACTTATAACTGAATCACTTGCAAGAGGAGTAGAAGAACTAGTAACCTCTGTGCACATAGAAATGAGCCATGATCCACTATGCCTACACCATGTTGTTTTGTGGGGAAGGCATACACTTTATTAATTACTGTATAGTGCAATGAAAGTCACATATATATGATTAAGAGCTTACAATATGCACCACTTCTAAGTTATTTTATACTATGAGTTTGGTATCATCAACCCAAATGAGGCATGCACACTTACAAGTGTACTGATAAACTAAAGAATGCTGGACTAGTATTCATTGACTCTTTTTAGCAGCAGCAGTATATCATACGAATTTTCTTCGCAATAAAGTCGTAGTACTTCATTAGCATTTTTTTTCCTTTACAATTCTTGCTTGTCCAGACTAAGCTAGGCAGCATCTGACTACTTGCTTTGTAGGCTTTGCACATATGCGGAAATTAATGGCACCCATTAACAAAAAGCAGGGCCATCTCGTGCTTCCACATAGGAGTGTTTCTACTGGGAACGACAGAACACAAGAGACGAAAATGAAATCGTATCGGCACCCCTAGTGCTGTCTGAATAATATCTCGATAGCTTTCTTTAACGTTCTGGTGAATCGCTTCCGTGCAAACGTGCTGTTGGGGACAACGCAGCACCTTGTTCTATAGGTGCAGCCCTGCAGCGCCTCACTCTCGGACCATATTTTAACGCCGAACCTGGGCACCGGATCCTGCCAATCATGGGCGAAGCGCAACTTTTCATGCAGAAGAGTGTTTTAAAAAAATGAAAAAAGGAAAGGAAAGGATAGCCACTGAGTCTGAGTTTTTGTCCATTAATAAATTTCCTTAAGACCTTTCAGTATTGGTGATCAGTCATTATGTTTTGTGATCGTTCTTATCTGTAGCTAGAATAATCCTAGTATATTGACCGACCAGGCTTGTTCGTGGCCAGGCCACCGATCCCGATCCCAATCCCAACAAGCTCCCAGCACCAGCAGCAGACCAGCAGTTTATGGATGATGAGGCTCTGTTTTTGGAGTTCATGGAGTCACCTATCTGACCAGGCAGAGACCCAACAGGATACAGGACCCCAGCCACATTTCACTCCGGCCCTCGAGCGCGGATAAATCCTCTGCTCGAGCCGGGTGGTTGGCGCGCCACGCCTGCAGAGCTCGCGCCGTGCAGTGAGTGCTTCCAGTTCCAGCCGCTCACCTCCGATCGTCACACACACACACACACACCAAACGAACAATTCGACACATGGCGCGGCTCATGACGCGCGGGCAAAAGAGCGCGCGTTCGGTAGGTGGGACGCGCGCGAGTGCACCGTGCCGGACCCAAAGCATCGTCTCGTCTCATACTAGGCCAGGCCAGCCGTGCGAGCGAGTCTGCGCCAGAGCGGCGACCGCGTTCGCGCGCGAGCTTACACGGGGCGAGGCCCGGGACTCGGAGCGCTGGTCCGGCGCGGGACGTGGCCGCGCACCGCTCAAGCTCTCCGTCCGTCTGGGCTGCCAGCCACCCGCCCTGGCTTTTCTTCTAGATCTTAAGCCCGCCACCTGCTCCTCCCTCTCTCCGTCTCGGATCGCCAGCGTCCCCTCGGCTCGCCAGCCATGTCGTACAACAAGGCACCTTCCATCACGGCGGAGAACATCAACCCCAAGGTGATGATGCCCTCCCTCCTCCTTTCGCTGCACGCGTAGCCCCCCTCCCCCGCGCAGTGTCTGCTCGTTGATTCATGCTAGCACGCACACGTCTCCCAGTCTCACGGCCTCTCGTGAACGATTAACAACGCTCCGTCGTCATTTGCAGGTCAAGATGTTCACCTACGAGCCTTGCGGCGAGATTGCCAGGCACGCGGAGGTAAATAATGTCTCTACCTAGTACCACCGTTCTGATCTATACCGTTGGACTTGGACCCAGCAAACAGCTGCAGACTAGTAGACGGCGGAATAGTGTTTCACATTATACACAAATTACTGCACCAAGCTAATTAATGTTCGTCCTCCGTCGTCCAGCGGTTGGAGCAAGAGCTCGAAGAAAACCCAGGATCTCTCCCTTTTCAAGCGGTGCGCGCGCTGAACCTTCTGCTTCACAAATGTCTACAAAGTCAGTACGTGCAGTTTCTTGGTCAGTCTTTGTGAGCCGCTCTCTACATGCTATATATATCCGGCAGATAACATACTGCAATCTAGGGAACCCCCAAGGCCACGGTCAGCCACCGGTCACGTTCTTCCGTGAGGTTGGCAAATCAATGCATTCTGCAAAAGATTTAAGTTGGGAAGACGATGCGGCCGTTTCATGCCCCGAATTCTATGTTTCATTCAGGTTCTTTCTTTGTGCGATAATCCAGCCCTCCTCGACAGAGATGAAACTCCTACCTTATTCAGGTTCGAATATGTACAGATTACATAGCTTCAGAAAATAGATGAACTAACACTGGTGGCCATTGAAGCGGTTTTTCTTCATTTCTAGAAGAAAATAGCATGCTAGTTATTTTTTCAATCAATATCTTTTCAAGAGTAATTTTGCCGATACTCTCTTTTTTATCTACTACTGTTGCAGTACGTGTGTCACAAAAAGAGCCCGGACGATTATCGAGTCCATTCCTAGCAAAAGCTCTGGTGGATATACTAGCAGTCGGGTACTCTATCGGGTTAACATTTTCAGTTTTTAGGAGCACGGATGCAGGAACATGCACAAATCAAAACATACACGCGGTGTTTCTCTGTTGTTGTCCGAAAAGCAAGTGGATTTCCCTTCTACCGTTATGCTCCGTTGTGTTGTTGACACTTGTGTAACTTGGTCAGGGAGTTAAAAAACTACGTCAGGCAGTTGCAGATGGGATTTCTGCAAGAGATGGTTTTCCATCGGACCCAGACGACATTTTTCTGACTGATGGCGCAAGCTCAGCAGTAATACTCTGCATTCCAGAGAACACAAGTGGGCCTTAAAGTGGACTGTTTATTTCAGCCTCTGTCCTTTTCAGGTTCACGTGATGATGCAAATACTCATCAGGTCACAAGAAGATGGCATTTTGTGCCCCAATATCTACCTGAATATCCCTTATATTCGGCTTCCATCATACTTCATGGTGGAACAATGGTACAGTTTCAGAGTTCAAAATGGTCAAGCAGTATGCGCAACTAACGAAGCTCTGATTGAAATGTCCATCCCTTCGCAAAATTTTAATCGGATTCATTGCACTTTCTAGTTAAAACAGTATTTTGTTTCTTAATAAACTAGAAGAATATCATGTTTACTGTGTGTTAGAGATAAATATGAAGTGTAAATGAAAGAATAATTTGTGTATTATGCTTGTAACTATAAATTGAACTGAATCTAGGTACCGTACGATCTTACTGAAGATGACGGTTGGGGGCTTGAGATATTTGAAGTCAAAAGGTGTTTGGAGGAGGCTCGTTCATCCGGCTTGAATGTTAGAGCTATGGTGGTCATAAATCCCGGCAATCCTACTGGACAGGTATGCCACGTGATCTTGTTGTACCTTTTAGGCTTTTAAACCGAGAAGTACCATACCTGTTAAATCAAATAGCGAGAAGGATTCAGTTATAAGATTTCCCGACAACTACTGAAACTCACATCCAGAAGGAAAATCGTTGTTGTAGGTACTGTCGATCACCAACCAGGAGGAAATAGTGGAATTTTGTCGGAAAGAAGGTTTGGTCATACTTGCTGATGAGGTATGTATTGGACTGCAATGTAATCATTCTTCATTTTCTACATCGGAAGGAAAATCTTATCTGCGAATTGATCTCCAAAACAACTAACAGATATACCAAGATAACGTCTATGTAGAGAATAAAAGGTTAAATTCCTTCAAGAAAGTGGCCAGGTCACTTGGGTACGACCAAAATGACCTCTCTATAGTATCATTTCATTCGGTTTCAATGGGTAAGCCTTCGCTCATCAGAACAAAGTTTTAACATCTCCATTAAATCACCTTTTGCGTCCGTTTAATTAAGGTCCAGGTACAGTGTTTTGGCAAATTTCTCATCTTCTCAACTTGACAGGGTACTATGGGGAAAGTGGCAGAAGGGGAGGCTACATGGAGATCTGTGGTTTCGGTGCTGATGTCAAGAAGCAGATTTACAAGGTGGCTTCTTTAACTATTTGCCCCAACATAGCTGGCCAGATCCTTATCAGCCTTGTGATGGATCGATCCACCTAAGGTTTTATCCTGCCTTCCTCCGCTTCATCATATGTTTATTTATCTATATCTATATCTATCTTCTAAACCAATAAAGAACCAGTTTGTAGGAAAATATTTTCTACCCTGTCATCCTATCTACTCTGCCATCTGAACCGTCCTGCCATATCGTGGGCCCAAGATCTAACGCACCGAATGGTTCCATCAAATCCTAGGCGTAACGCCCCCTCCTCTCCCCTAGCGGTTACGTTAATTTTTTTGGAAAGTGTTACATGACCGTGACGCAAAAAAAAATTCTTTTCTCACCCCACAAGGCACCCACCATACCCCACCGTACCCTTTCCATTGTGTTTCCTCCGTTAGGAAATAATGCGCAGTTTCTGTATGGGATTGGCGTGGAAATAGCAACCTTGACTCACGTTTGAAATTTCCAATTTGACTCACGTTCGAGCCCGTCGTCGCCGCCGTCGCCGCTCGAGCCCGTCGTCGCCGTTCGAGTACCTCGCCGTTCGAGCCCGTCGTCGCCGTCGCCGCCCGTCGCCGCCGCTCGAGCCCGTCGTCGCCGTCGCCGCCCGTCGCCGCCGTTCGAGCCCGTCGTCGCCGTCGCTGCCGTTCGAGACTTCTGCGCCTCTTCGTCGACGGTGTGCACCCGCGTGAGGTCGTGAAAGCATATCACCGGAACCCTAGGCCTGCTGAATCCAGTGGGTTGACGACATTCGTGGGTCACAACTTGAATATCTGATGATGGCCGGAGAGGATGCTGATGGCAAGAGTGTTCCAAACGGAGGTGAACTCTCTACAGGTTTTTCATAATTTGATTTTTGGGTGTTGCCTTCTGCCGCGCACCTGTGTTAGAAAATGTTCATGTGACGATGGAATTTTTGTTAGAAACCATCGTGGTCGAGGACATCGACGCCGCGATTGCCAAGCGGCGATCTCAGGACACGGAACGGCAAAGACGTCATCGTGCGCGAAAGAAGGCAACATCCAAAAATCACGACATTGAAGAGTGTCAGAAGGACGTTTTCCAACCAGGTATATAATGGTCACTCTTGAATTTCCTAATAATTTTTTTCAAACGTGATCTGTTAGTTTGGGTGACATTGTTTACAGGCAATTTGTCTTTACACCGGTCTCCACTTCCGACGAAGACTCCTTTTGGAAATCAGGGTGAGAATCAATGGGGAAAACTCCCATTGGTCTGCTTGTTTCCCTGCAATTCTTTCATAGTGCACATCTTGATTTTTGAATTTCAGAAATTTTTGGGGAGGGCAATAATGGCACATCGGCACCATGGCAACTGTCTGGTCTTACTGATAGCCTCGATAACTCAACCATGCAACCCATACGTGATGTCACGAACATCGTAACTGGTGGTGTGTTCTTTTTTTAGCTATTAAGTATTAACTAATTACATGTGCATTATGGTATACAGTTTGGCATTATTGAAGAAAAAATATTTTTGATATCTGAGTTTGGTTGACATGATAGGGACGATGCTGAGAAACTCGACCAAACGACCGCTACGTGATATCCCGAATGTCGGAGTTGCCGTATGTTCTTTTTGGAGATAACGATTAGCAAAAAGACAATTTTTTTCCAACTGATTCTGAGAGGAAACAATTTTAATATTAAATGCAAACCACTGAAATTGATTTCTGAGAGGAAACTGATTCTGACAGGAATTTTTGGATTTGTAGGTCCAGCACAAAAGTTTACTTTCCAACCTTCTTCCCTATCAATGCATATAGGTGACAATCTATCTTGTTTAACTACAAATATAAATTACAATGTTATATGTTTCGTGATAAAAATTAATTGCGTACGCTTTCTTAATTTAGATCAAACACCTTCTTCTGCCGTTACGGAACTGGAAAGCAATCGGTGCCCTAGACAGAGGATTACAATGCAATCTGTAAATTCCTCGGATCTAAGTGGTGAGTAGCACAAATATAATTGGCAGAAATGCATAACAACTGTTCCCTAAGAAAATTGTTGAACTTCAATGTGCTTGTTTGCACAATATTCGCAGGCAATCTTGATGTCCATGCAGGAAGCAGTGCCAATATCGATCAAACGGCATTGGATTTTGTTGGTGATGTGGATGAAAACTGGCTGCATAGGAACGATAATTGGCAGCCAAGATTGACCGGAGTTGGCCGTGATGGAGGTTATCTTGATGGTGGGGTTGGTCAATCTCTTAACACCTGAAGAAATGAAAAAGGCTAAACGTCGTGCGTACGCCAGAGAGTATCGACAGAGACAAAAGGAGGAACTGGCTATTGCACGTCAGATTCAAAATGGTCATTGACACATCCACCTCTAAATTAGTTTTTCCCCGCTCTTCCTTTTGTTGCTCTCCCATAAACTAATTGATTCTTTATAATATATATAGGTGATGTGTCAAAAATCGAACTGGCCAACAAAAGACTAAGAGAATTTGATGCTGATATGTTGTTACAAAAACACGCCCAGAAACTCGCAAAGAATCGAGATTGTGTGAAACGGTATAAACTCCGGAATACATCAAATAACGTACCGCAAAAGACAGATACATTACTAGCCAGATCTGGTACGCCAATGTTGGTTGTTTAGTACCTTTTTAAATATAGTGCCCTGTGATGTAACAAGGTGCGCGCCTGTTTGTAATATCCTGTTGGCTTTAATATTCGTATATGACAACTTTCTTTTTTGTTCACAGCTGATCCGTCTGGAACGATAAATTCTTCATTCTGTACCAGCGAGCAGTCTCGTGCTAATGATGGCGTGTACGATTCTGGTATTTGGGTTCCGGATGCATCAGAACGCCCGGGAGTAGGTAATTAAATCGGTTCTTTTCTTTGACAAGCTAGAATTAAAAAGCAGAACATGACCCCTTTTTTTTTGTATATGACCCAGATGAGGAGAACTTGGAGACTCATAAGCCGATAGATGACGACATCGACGATCCTTTTGCTGATGATGAGGGACGGGCTTTCGTCCGACCTGGTATAAATGGTACCTTCGGGTTATATTTGAATTGGCTCGCGTGTTGCTGTTTTAACTTGACTCATTTCATGTTTTCCATTGCTAGACGTGCAATACAAGTCATATCGAGTTAATGGGCAAGATGGAGGTGCTGAAGGCAGGCCCGATCCCTATGACTATGTTTATCACAATCTCCCGAAAAAACATCATGTTTTAGGTCACGCACCGGACTGCGAACACTGTGGCGCCAAGAGGTTCCCTGGTGAAGGGGCGGCATTCTGTTGTAGGGAGGGAATGGTTCGTATTCATATTCCGGATGTACCTGCAGAGATGAGAAGACTTTTCACAAACCAAACTGACAGAGATGCAAAGTGGTTCAGGAAGAATATCCGTTACTTCAATTCTCATTTTTCCTTCACTAGCATGGGTGTCAAACTCGACCGGCGATATGCGACCGCAGCAGGAACTGGGATCTACACATTTAGGATCCAGGGTCAGATATATCACCGCCTAGATCAGTTGTCGCACGGAAACTATTCTGCTAGAAATATGCAGCTGTACATATATGACAATGAAGATGATTTTGCACACAGAGTGAAGCGATCACCGCACCTGGATCTTGGGTTAATAAAGCTGATTGTACGTATTTTGGAAGGGAATCCTCATGTTGGGACATTCAGGAGTTTGGGTTGCAAACCAAACCTTGACGAGTATAAAATCGAACTCAACACGAAGATTGATGTGGACCAGAGGAGATACAATGCTCCGACTACTTCTCATGTTTCAGCCATATGGTTGGAAGGAAGTGACCCGAAGAAAATGTTTGAGAGGAGTGTTATGGTCTGTGGAGTATCGGATCGACCGGTTTATATTAAGGCTTACTATGGGTGCAAGTAACAAATTTACAGTTGATTGGTCATACAACAGTTCATTTGAAATTGTCTACCTGTTGCCTTCCTGTCAGTGAAACGAAAATTTAGACTAGCATATTTCAATGTGAGTTTGGTTTTCTATTATGGCACCACACCCTTAACAAGTATATGTAGCCTGGGAATTTGCATTTCGGATTGCCATGTGCTCTGTTAAATTTGAATTTGTCAGATAACATGTGCCGTGTTCTATACGGCAAAAAATTGCATGTCTCTTCATATAACATTTCAGCTAGAAAAATAAAACAACGCGATAGCTTTTGCATTCATGAATAAAGAACTATAAGTACATAGCTTTTGCATTCATCGGTTCTCCTATTTCCCATCATGGTTAGTATCTCTATCATATACCTAATGCACAAATTTGCATTTCAGTTTGACATGTGCTCTGTTCACATGTATACTTATATATCATTTTTTTTCATCGGTTCTCCTTATATTGCCCAGCCTGATTAGTATCTGGGTCATATACCTGATGCTAAAATTTTCATTTCATTTGACATGTGCTCTGTTCATTTTGTTTTTGTTAGATAACATGTCGACTGATCTTGACTGCTATTCTTTCTATGTGAACACAAAAATATTTATGAAAGATTAGTTGTTGCAATGTTTGCTAGCTACAGTCTACCACGTAAAAATTCTGTACCAAAAATATTAATTATGTATTTTTTTCCTCATTCCAGGACGCAAAGAAAGGGACCACTACAGGGAGTTGAATGAGGAGTATGCACTCGGCGTCGATGAAGACCATTTGAAAATTGTGCAGACACTCAACGCTGAGCAGAGGGTAGCATTTGATGAGATCATGGATCATGTGACTTCGGAAAAAGGTCAAGTGTTTTTTGTTGATGGTCCCGGAGGAACCGGAAAGACGTATCTCTACAAGGCTTTGATCGCAACTGTACGTTCCATGGGTTTTATAGCCGTTGCTACTGCTACATCTGGCATAGCGGCATCTATTATGCCCGGTGGTCGGACAGCACACTCCAGATTCAAGATACCTATTAAAATCAGCGATGAAAGCATGTGCAACTTCACAAGCAGAGTGGTACTGCTGAGCTCCTTCGTTCCGCCCGTCTCTTGATATGGGATGAAGTTGCGATGACAAAGAGGCAATCCATTAAGTGTCTTGATAGATCATTGCAAGATATCATGGGCTGCGATGAACCGTTTGGTGGTAAGATTATGGTGTTTTGAGGAGATTTCAGACAGGTTCTTCCTGTGGTTCCACGGGGAACTAGAGCTCAGATCACCAATGCCACCTTGCAGAGAAGCTACATATGGGAGCGGATTCGCAAGATCAGGCTCATTCAAAACATGCGTGCACAGACAGACCCAGAGTTCTCACAATATCTTCTCAGAGTTGGTGATGGAGTTGAAGAGTCAGTTGGGGATGATTATATCCGTCTTCCGGAGGAGATGTTATTGAGTACGATGAAGAGAAAGGTATTGACAACCTTGTTGCAGACATTTTCCCTGATCTCTTAGCTAATGTCAGTGACGCCGCTTACATAAGTTCTCGTGCTATCCTATCAACGAAGAATGAGTACGTTGATCAACTCAACTCCAAGATGATTGAGACGTTTCCGGGCCCTTCCAAAGTGTTTTACAGCTTTGACTCTGTGGAGGATGACCAGACCAACAATTACCCAATTGACTTTCTAAACTCTCTTACGCCGAATGGGCTGCCACCTCACGAGCTGAAGATCAAGATTAATTGTCCTCTAATCTTGCTGCGCAACCTAGACCCGCACAACGGCCTGTGTAATGGCACACGCTTGGTGGTCAGGGGATTTCAGAACAACGCCATTGACACGGAAATCGTTGGTGGTCAGCATGCTGGTAAGAGGGTGTTCATTCCGAGGATACCTCTTTCGCCATATGAGGATTTGACACTCCCCTTCAAATTCAAAAGGATACAATTCCCTGTGCGTCTAAGCTTCGCAATGACAATTAACAAGCTCAAGGACAGACCATCCCTCACGTCGGTGTGTATCTGCCTGAACCTGTGTTTTCGCATGGTCGGCTCTATGTCGCGTTGTCCAGGGGTGTGTCGCGAAAGACAACTAGGGTCCTCGCCAAACTCAATAAATTATTGGACCCTGCGGTGAAAAGCACGAAGAATATTGTATACAAGGATGTCCTAAACTCTTAATTAATGTATATTTGTACACTAATGATGTCTGATTGTAAGACTTAATTTTGTTACTGCTTACTCTGTTATTGTAAGTTCGGTTGCCTATGTAACACTCCATGGTTGTCTAAAACTGGCGAGGATTTCAAAGGCGTCTAACAAATGCGCCTAATCAAAAACGTCAGCTTGGTCGTGACCGCCTGAAAGATATGAATGTGCTTTGAGGGTGCAATAAAATAAAGACTTTCAAAATAAATATGGTCGCTATCGTTACCGACAATGAGTTAGAACTATGCGCCACATCATGCCTTTTATGTCTCAAAGTCAATTAACGTCTTTAAATTCAAACAATATCGTTATTTTATTAGATTCTCGATTTTGTCGTGTTAATGTCGAGTTGGTACTTAAATGCAATGATGTGTGAGAAGTGTGTTTTTTTATTGTACGTCCACGGTACATCATATTATTTTCTTTGTATGATAAAGTCCTGCCAAGTGAGGTCATTTGGTCGGACACGTGCGTGGCGCACGTGCATTTTTACTAGTTTAATATAGAACTATCATTAAAGCATTATTTAATGGTAAAATTAGCTAATTATATTCTACACCGGCCACATCTGAAATTCATATCTGCTGAATTTGGCTCAGTAAATATCTTGAAGTGACTGCGTTCTTTAAGTGTTGGTGATATTCTTCTCGATCAGTTCATCTGGAAACCATAGGTTTATTGATTTTGGTGATGCGTACGTAGTGGCCATATGTTAGTGCATAAAACAGTAACAAAATTCTTTGCCATACAGCTAGGACACGAGTCTTTTCAATCTTTTGAGGCCGAGAAGGAAAAGATCTGTTCATCATTCTGGAAGCGAGCCAAGGTATGCAAATGCAACCTTCACTTCATGCGCATCGATCTTCATCCCCGCGACAAAGGCGCCATCACTTCTTCCCCTCCGTGAACTTGCAGACCTTGGAGAATGCTTTCAAGAGCATGGAGGGCATCAGCTGCAACAAGATCGAGGGCGCGTTGTACTTCTTCCCGCGGCTCCACCTGCCGCCGCGGGCGATCAAGGCCGCCAAGGCCGAGGGCGTCTCGCCTGACGTTTTCTACGCGTGCCGGCTGCTCGACTCCACTGGCATCGCCGTCGTCCCCGGCTCCGGCTTCCATCAGGTTCGTCACGCATTTCTCTAGTCACATGTAAATTATTCCCTGCCCCCCCCCCCCCCCCCCCCCCCCCATCTCTCTCTCTCTCCCTCTCTCTCTCATTTGGCTGATCCTGCTTTTGGTGCGATGCCACGACAAGGTCTCCGGGACGGCCCATATCCGGTGCGCGATCGTCCAGGACGAGAAGAAGATCGAGGCGATGATCCCGCGCCTCAAGGCGTTCCATGAGGCATTCATGAACGAATTCCGCCACTGAAGCGATTCCGATACGCTGCACCGTAGACGTGAGTTATCTGAAGCTTTCGCATGAATGTTTCATGCGTGACCTGAATAGGCATGCCTGTTGTATGTTGTTTCTTTGTTTCAGAGTAAGCACAAGCTTTCGTTGTACTGTAGTACCTGGCTCTACATCAGTCGTGTAAAGTGTAAACTGTGGTTGTTCCTGTGTGAAGTCCTACACTTTGTCTGTATGTAAGCAACGGTTTGTCGAGGATTGCTTGAATGATACCTTTACATAATATACAACAGTACACGGAAAGAACGGAATGCCAAACCATCACATGTAAAGCGATGTACATGAGTTATCTAAAGCTCTACCGATAAATCAACTTAACGGGACAAAGTTGTTTGAGTACAGAACAAAACTAGGCATGCACAACGAGTGACCTGACGTGTTTGTACAACATGACAATGTTTGTTGAATATAAAAAATATCAAGATGGGGAGTAATCCTTGGACGTGTAAAGGGAATAGACCAAAGCCACATCAGGCTTAATGCAGGTTCATCTCAACAACCTGCGTAACGGAACAAAATTTGTTTCCTAAAAAGCATAGAACCTAACAAAATTAGCTTCACAAAACTACAGAATCCACGTCACCATCTCGACCTCATATGTGAAAGTAGTGGGTCACAGCATATATCCAAGCAATGCAAGCAGTGAGTCACATTATATATATGTATATCCAAACACAGTTTTGGAAAGAAATTGCATTGCGACGGAGTGAATGCGACGGGACGTGTCGAAGGCCAAGGGATGGGCGGCCACGCCGTGTGTCGCAAGCGGAGGTATGGCCACAGAGCGTCGGACAGGACGGAACAAGGGAGAGGCTGAGCGGGGCTGATGTCGCGGCATGGAGGTCGCCGGTCAAAAAGGTGAGCATGGGCGCCGAGGCTTGACGGGACGGGACGTCGAGTGCTCGGGCGCAGCACGTGCTTCTCGTGGCATCGACTGCTGATCGGATGCGACGCAACGACAAAGGGGAGGCATGGCGACATTGGCGCCTGGCGTGGCGGCAGGAGGGGGGAGACGACGGGCAGGGCCCATGCATTAGGGAGAGGGGAGAAGGGAAGGAGGGCCGGGCAAGCTGGGCCATTGTTGGGCCAAAGCTGGCCGGGGGAAAAAGAAAAAGGGAAAGAGAAGCTGGGCCGGCTGAGGGAAAAGAGGGAAAAGAGCGGTCTGGGATAGAAGAAATGGTTCAAACATTTCCAGGGGTTCAAGGACTTCAAATTTGAACCGAATTCAACTTTGAAAAGGGATTAGAACCACACAAACACACATGAATAAAAACAATAAGATCCAAAAATGCACATGGTAAGATTTTGATGCAGGCTTAAATTCAAATTTTGAAAATCAACTTGGGATTTAACCTACTTTAATTTTATTTGTTGGAAAATTCAAAATGGGTTCATATTTTTAGTGGACTTTAGATGGAACCAAACACTTGAGCATGAATTTTATATTTTTAAAATTTCAGATTCAACTTGGTTCAAATTATTTTGGTGAATTTTACTTTGAAAATTCATGGCAAGGTAAGAGCCGAACAAAATTTAAATTTTGAGCGATTTTTATTCCATTTTGATTTTGCTTTGAAATTTGGGGTGTTACATATAGCCAGTGAGTTTGAGTTTTTGTCCATTAATAACTTCCCTTAAGACCCTTCAGCATCGGTGATTAGTCATTACTTGTTTTATAGTTCTTATCTGCAGCTAAAATAATCCAAGTATATTGACCGACCAGAAGCTTGTTCGTAAAAGGCACAATTGCATAACTGCCCTCGTTTTCAACCTTAACTGTATGTTTGCCCTCTTTTTTTAGACTTTGCAAAATTGGACCTGCTTTCACCCAAGTTGTTGCACGATTGCCCCTATTTTGATGGCAAAACTGTAATTTTTCCGATCAAAATAAGGGCAATCGTGCAACAACTTGGGTGAAAGCAGGTCCAATTTGCAAAGTCTAAAAAAAAAAGGCAAACATACAATTGAGGTTGAAAACGAGGGCAGTTTTGCAAATAACCCTTCGTAAAAAGGATGGTTTCAGTTATTCACATGAGGATAGCGGTTGTGGATGGTGAGATGGCCGTGGTTTTCACATTGGAGTTCTCGTCTGTGGCAATCCGTCTGGGATGACGATCCTAAACGGTGAAATTTGCGGCTCTTTTAAGGTTTCTTGTCTCCCATTAATAAAACTAGAGTTGTTTAGGATGATTTTGTAATCAGAGAATGTAATATGCTTTAATATCAATAAAATTCTCTTTTCGTAAAAGAACACCTGTTCGGCCACCGATCCCAATCCCAACAAGCTCCCAGCAGCAGCAGCAGACTAGCAGTTGATGAGGCTCTGTTTTTAGAGTTCATGGATTCACCTACTTGTGACCAGGCAGAGACCCAACAGGTTAAAGGACCCCAGCCACATTTCCACTCCGGCCCTCGAGCGCGGATAGATCCTCTTCTTGAGCCGGGTGGTTGGCACGCCTCGCCTGCAGAGCTTGCGCCGTGCCGTTCATGGCCTATTTGGATGCTGCCTGGCAGGCAGCTGCCTGGTCCAGGCAGCAATCTGAGCCGCAGGCAAACGGACGAAATCAGGTGCGTGGTGACGCTGCCTGGGAGGCCACCTGCCTGGGAGGTCTCCAAGCAAACACATGGCGCGCGGGCAAAAGTTCGCGCGCGACTTGTCCTTTTTTTTAACCTCTCAGAACTGAGTATAAATGTACTAAAAAACGCACACCACACGACCAAACCTACACCTATATACAGCTGTAAGAACCGCATCCTTCGAGAGATCATCAGACTCAACTGAATCCAATGCGCGACGAGGAGCGTCGCTTCCCGTGTCTCCACGCGTGAGAGGTAGCGGAGAAAAGGCCCTAGATGATACAGACAGCAGCTGCCACTTTGCACTAAAGCCCCTGGAAAAAGAAAAAACACAAAAGACCCCTGGAGCTTCCAGTTGCCGGTCCGCTGCACCTCCATCGGACACGCCGCAGGCTGAAGCCGGAGCGAGCAACAGCTCCGCTCCGCCACCAGCGACGCCGTCGACCGCCGAAGCAGGAGCCTGCAGCCGCTCCTCTGCATCCATGGACCTAGAAGCCAAACGAACCCTTCGAAGATCCGCCAGCCGACAAGCTCCCCTGCTAAGAGGCTCCCGAAGGAACCCAGCTCCACAAGCTCCACGACGGCGCCGGAGAGAAGCTCGGGAGATTTATTCCAAATACGCGTCATTGCCGCCGCTACTCCGACGCGCCGCTGACATACCAACTGCCGCCAGCAAAAAGCGATGCCGATATACCTAAGCCACCACAAAGCCAGCCAAAAATGCCTCCTTTGCCGACATCGCCGGCTCGAAAGCACCCCTGGCTAGGCTCCGCCGGCACAAAAACCTCATCGCCAACGTCAGCCGCGCCGGGTCAACCTCCGTCTCGTCGGGTCGAGCGCCGCACCGGCCGCGCCTCCGAACTGGTGCGCCGCCACCGCTCGTCCCCCGACAGGAGCGCCGCCACCACGCCACCACTGGCCCGAACTGAACTGCCGCCGACGACGAGCAAAAGATAACCCTTACCCTAACTTGACTAACACAAACCTATTAGGGACGGGCTGTACATATCCTCCGTCGATTCAACCAACCTCCCTCCTCCTCCGCCGGCGAGGGCGCCAGAGACAAGGGCGGCGGCGAATCGACGGGGGACAAGGGCTGCGAGAGAGTTCGAGAGGATAGGTGCGACTTGCCGGTTCGGTAGGTGGGACGCGCGCGTGCTCACACGAGGGCTAGGCCCGGGACTCGGAGCGTTGGTCCGGCGCGGGACGTGGCCTCGCACCGCTCAAGCTCTCCGTCTGTCTGGGCTGCCACCCACCCGCCCTGGATTCTTCTCGATCTTAAGCCCACTACCTGCTCCTTGCTCCTCCCTCTCCGTCTCGCCCGCGCTCCCCTCGCCGCCATGTCGTACAACAAGGCACCTTCCATCACCGCGGAGAACATCAACCCCAAGGTGACGATGCCCTCCTCCTTCCGCTGCACGCGTAGCCCCCTCCCCCGCGTCTGCTCGTTGATTCATAGCACGCTCACGTTTCCCGGTCCCGGCCTCGTATAAACGATTAATAACGCTCCGTCGTCATTTGCAGGTCAAGATGTTCGCCTACGAGCCTTGCGGCGAGATTGCCAGGCACGCCGAGGTAATTAAACGTCTCTAGCTACCACCGTTCTGATCTACCGTTGGACTTGGACCCATCAAACAGCCGCTGACTATTAGATGGCGAAATAGTGTAATGCTTTCAAGGAGGCAGGCATCACCTCCTAACATCCACTCTTTTTTCATTTTTTTTCCTTTTTTGGTTTGGGAATTAATCACTCCAAACATCCACTTTGCGCTACGTGTTTCACATTATAGTACACGATTATTGCACCAAGCTAGTTAATGTTCGTCCTCTGTCGTCCAGCGGTTGGAGCAAGAGCTCGAAGAAAACCCAGGATCTCTACCTTTCCAAGAGGTGCGCGCGCTCAACCTTTTTGCTTTACAAATGTCTATCTATAATAAAGTCAGTACGTGCAGTTTTGGTCGGTCTTTGTGAGCCGCTCTCTACATGCTATATATCCGGCAGATAACTTACTGCAATCTCGGGAACCCCCAAGCCCACGGTCAGCCACCGATCACGTTCTTCCGTGAGGTTCGCAAATCATGAACTCTGCAAAAGATTTAAGTTGGGAAGACGATGCTGCCGTTTCATGTCCCCAATTCTATGCTTCATTCAGGTTCTTTCTTTGTGCGACAATCCAGCCCTCCTCGACAGACATGAAACTCCTACCTTATTCAGGTTCGACTCAACAGTCAAGCTCTGTTTAGTGTTTCCTCTTTCTTTATATGTACAGATTACATAGCTTCAAAAATACTAGATGAAATAACACTGGTGGCCGTTGAAGCAGTTTTCTTTTACCCCCATTTCTAGAAGAAAAATAGCATGCTAATTATTTTTTGAATCAATACCTTTTCGAGAGTAACTTTGCCCATACTCTCTTTTTATCTACTATTGCAGTACGTGTGCCATAAAAAGAGCCCGGAAGATTATCGAGTCCATTCCTGGCAAAAGCTCTGGTGGATATACTAGCAGTCGGGTACTCTATCGGATTAACATTTTCAGTTATTAGGAACATGGATGCAGGAACATTCACAAATCAAATCTTACACGCGGTGTTTCACTGTTGTTGTCCGAAAAGCAAATATTTCCCTTCTACCGTTATACTCCATTGTATGTATTGTTGACACTTGTGTAACTTGATCAGGGAGTTAAAAAACTACGTCAGGCAGTTGCTGATGGGATTTCTGCAAGAGATGGTTTTCCATCGGACCCAGATGACATTTTTCTGACTGATGGCGCAAGCTCAGCAGTAATACTCTGCATTCCTGAGAACACATGTGCATCCATATGAAGGCATACATGGATGCACTCATAAAACATGAAATTGGTCTATTGTAGTACAAAATTGCAATGTGGGTCTTAAAGTGGACTGTTTATTTCTGCCTGTGTCCTTTTCAGGTTCAGATGATGATGCAAATACTCATCAGGTCACAGGAAGATGGCATTTTGTGCCCTCTACCTGAATATCCCTTATATTCGGCTTCCATCATACTTCATGGTGGAACAATGGTACAGTTTTAGAGTTCAAAATGGTCAAGCAGTAGGCGCAACTAACGAAGATCTGATTGAAATGTCCACCCCTTCTCAAAATTTTAATCGGATTCATTGCACTTTCTAGTTAAATAGTATTTTGTTTCATAATAAACTAGAAGAAAATCGTGTTGACTATATGTTTGAGATAAATAGCAACTGTAGATGGAAGAACAATTTATGTATTATGCTTGTAACTATAAATTGAACTGAATCTAGGTACCGTACGACCTTACTGAAGATGACGGATGGGGGCTTGAGATATTTGAAGTCAAAAGGTGTTTGAAGGAGGCTCGTTCATCCGGCTTGAGTGTTAGAGCTATGGTGGTCATAAATCCTGGCAATCCTACTGGACAGGTATGCCACGTGATCTTTGCTGTACATTTTATACCGAGAAGTACTATACCTGTTAAATCAAATATCGAGAAGGATTCAGTTATAAGATTTCCCGACAAGTACTGAAACTCACATCCAGAAGGAAAATCGTTGTTGTAATAACAGTTTCTTTGAACCGTTGTTGTAGGTACTGTCGATCACCAACCAGGAGGAAATAGTGGAATTTTGTCGGAAAGAAGGTTTGGTTATACTTGCTGATGAGGTATGTATTGGACTGCAATGTAATCATTCTTTGTAATTTCATTTTCTACATTGGAAGGAAAATCTTATCTGCAAATTGATCTCCCAAACAACTAAAAGGTATACCAAGATAACGTCTATGAAGAGAATAAAAGGTTCAATTCCTTCAAGAAAGTGGCCAGGTCACTTGGGTACGACCAAAATGACCTCTCTATAGTATCATTTCATTCAGTTTCAATGGGTAAGCCTTCGCTCATCTTTTAAAATCTCCATTAAATCACCTTTTGCGTCAGTTTAATTAAGGTCCAGGTATAGTGTTTTGGCAAATTTCTCATCTTCTCAACTTGACAGGGTACTATGGGGAAAGTGGCAGAAGGGGTGGCTACATGGAGATCTCTGGTTTCGGAGCTGATGTCAAGAAGCAGATTTACAAGGTGGCTTCTTTAACTATTTGCCCCAACATAGCTGGCCAGATCCTTATCAGCCTTGTGATGGATCCACCTAAGGTTTTAGCCTGCCTTCCTCTGCTTCATCATATATTTATTTATCTATATGTAATATAGAGCTATCACTAAAGCATTATTTAACGGTAAAATTAGCTTCTACACTGCCCACATCTGAAATTCATATCTGCTGAATCTGGCATTCTGGCTCAGTAAATCTCTTGTAGTGACTGCATTCTTGAAGTGTTGGTAATATTCTTCTCGATCAGTTCATATCAGTTCATCAGTAAACGTAGGTTCGTTGATTTTGGTCATGCGTGGCCATATGTTGGTGCGTAAAATAATAACAAAATTCTTTGCCATACAGCTAGGAGACGAGTCTTTTGAATCTTTTGAGGCCGAGAAGGAAAAGATCCGTTCATCATTCTGGAAGCGAGCCAAGGTATGCAAATGCAACCTTCACTTCATACGCATCGATCTTCATCCCAGCGACAAAGACGCCATCTCCTCTTCCCCTCTGTGAACTTGCAGACCCTGGAGAATGCTTTCAAGAGCATGGAGGGCATCAGCTGTAACAAGATAGAGGGCGCGATGTACTTCTTCCCGCGGCTCCACCTGCCGCCGCGGGCGATCAAGGCCGCCAAGGCCGAGGGTGTCTCGCCTGACGTTTTCTACGCGTGCCGCCTGCTTGACTCCACCGGCATCGCTGTCGTCCCCGGCTCCGGCTTCCACCAGGTCCGTCACGCACTTCTCTGGTCACATGTAAATTATTGCCTGCCTGCCTCTCTCTCTCTCTCTCTCTCATTTGGCTGATCCTGCTTTTGGTGCGACGCTACGACAAGGTCTCCGGGACGACCCATATCCGGTGCGCGATCGTCCCGGACGAGAAGAAGATCGAGGCGATGATCCCGCGCCTCAAGGCGTTCCACGAGGCGTTCATGAACGAGTTCCGCCGCTGAGTCGATTCCGGTGCGCTGCACCAGAGAGACGTGAGTTATGTGAAGCTTTCGCATGAATGTTTCATGCGTGACTTGAATAGGCATGCGTGTTGAATGTTGTTGCTTTTTCGGAGTAAGTACAAGCTTTCGTTGTATCGTAGTATGTGGCTCCACATCAGCCGTGTAAGGTGTAAACTGTGGTTGTTTCTATGTGAAGTCCTGCACTTGTTGGTCTGTAAGCAACAGTTTGCCGAGGATTGCTCGAATGATACCTTTACATCATATACGACAGTACACGAAAAAAACGGAATGCCAAACCATCATTGACATGTAAAGCGATGTACAAGGGTTATCTAAAGCTCTAGTGATAAATCAATCGTTACAACTTAACGGGACAAAGGCGTGTGAGTACAGAACACAACTAGGCATGCACAACGAGTGACCTGACGTGTCAGTACAATATGACAAAGTTTGTTGAATATAAAAGAGAGAGAGATGGAGAGTAATCTTTTGACGTGTAAAGGGAATAGACCAAAGCCACGTCAGGCTTAATGCGGGTCATCTCAACAACCTCCGCAACAGAACAAAACTTGTTTCCTAAAAAGCACAGAACCTAACAAAATTAGCTTCACAAAAACTACAGAATCCACATCACCATCTCAATCTCATATGTAAAGTAGTGAGTCACAACATATATCCAAGCAATGCAAGCAGTGAGTCACATTATATATATGTATATCCGAACACAGTTTGGGAAAGAAATTGCATAGAGAGAAACATTGCCATCAAAGCTATAAGTAACCCTCGTACCCATCGGTGGATGCAACTCATCAATCACCACCATCAATAATCTTTCAGATTTGGTAGTAGACTAGACATCAAGGGAAAACAGACCAAAACAAACCAGTAACTCTCTCTCTTCATCCGATCCCAGCCACCATGAAGAAGATGCTCACTGTCCTCGCAATCCTAGCTCTCGTTGCAAGCAGCGCCTTTGCGACGTCGTGCCCCTGTAGTCAGCAGCAGCAGGGCCATGAGCAGCAACAACCACCGCAACAACAACAACAGCCACATCAACACCAACAACAACCACATCCACAGCAGCCACATCATCAGGAGCAACCGCATCAACAGCCACATCAGCAGCCGCACCAACAACCCCCACAGCAGCCGCCGCATCCACAACAACCACATCAGCAATGGCCTGGACACCAACACCACCAGTGGCAGCCGCATCAACCGCAACAGCCACATCAGCAGCAGCAGCAGTACCCGTGGCAACCGCCCCAACAGCCTCAATGGCAGCCGCCGCCGCAGCCACAACCATGTCACGGGCAACAGCAGCAGCAGCAGTGCCAGCCGCAACAGCAATGTTGCGGGCAACAGCAATGTCAAGGGGAGCAGCAGGGGCCGCAGGGTGGTGGCTACGGCGGTGGCTCTAGCTCTAGCGTCAACTTGAGCCAGTGCAAGGAGTTCCTGAAGCAGCAGTGCAGCCCGTCGGCGATGCCGTTCCTCCAGTCACGCGTGTCGCCGCCGACGAGGTGCCAGGTGCTGCGCCGCAAGTGCTGCCAGCAGCTCAAGCAGGTGGAGCCACTGTACCGGCAACAGGCGGTATTCGACATGGTCCAGTCCATCATCATGCAGTCGCAACAACAGGAGCAGCAGGGCGCTCAAGGCCAGATGACATTGCTGGATGCGGCGCAGATGGCGCAACAGCTGTCGGCAATGTGCGGCATGAACCAGCCAGGCTACACCACCCCTCCGTTCGGCATGTCCGGTGGTGCTTCGAACCAACCAGGCTACAGCACCCCTCCGTTCGGCATGGCTGGTGGCGGTTCGTACCAGCCAAGCTACGGCACCTCTCCGTTCGGCATGGCTGGTGGTGATGTGTTCCAGCCAAGCTACGGGACATCTCCGTTCGGATGACCGGTGGCGGCATGTACCAACCGAGCTACGGCACATCTCCGTTCGGCATGGCAGGTGGTGGTATGTACCAGCCGAGCTACGACACATCTCTGTTTGGCATGGCCGGTGCCGGTGGTGGTTCGTTCCAGACGAGCTATGGCACCCCACCTTTCGGTATGGCCGGTGCAGGGGGTGGTTTGTCATTCGGCATGGCTGGTGGTGATCTGTCCCAACCGGGCTGCGGCTCTGCTCAGTGCGGCATGGCCGGAGCTGGTGCCCTCTGAAGAACTCCCCCATCTAATGTACTGCGTGGATCTCCGTGAAGTCATTTAGCGGTGATCATAGTAATAAATAAAGTGTCACGCATCATCGTGTTTGAGAAGTGACACCAGAAGTGCGATCCGTAAGGGCCCATTTGAAATTGAATTGCGAATGAGATGTGCGGCCCAAGCCCCGAGACTCGATGAGAGTTGCAAACCCATTGTGACCTGTTTCTTTAGGCCAGAAACCATCACACATTCCAAGCCAATGGAAACTTGAAAGTTATATAAACAGGCACTTACATTGCATCTAACCAACAACTACTGTGGGAACTTCTCTGTGCTATCAGTTGTTACATGCTATATAGCCTTATAACTGCTACACTGCACCAAATTAATGGGATAATACAGATCAAACACTACATACCTTCAAGGCCTTACCCTCTCTTCCCCCATCAGCCTATTCTCTACTCTACTCCCCGACAGCACAGGGCAAAGAAGAAAAATGACGAAAAGAAAAAAAAAAGAAGGAAAATTAACCATTTCGTGATACAGATGCAGCATTCGCAAAACCGTTAGCTACTTTTTGGGGCGGTGGTTTCTTCTTGTAGTTTGCTAGACTACAGTGGGGGCAGATGTATTCCAGCCCATCCGTCTTTGCATAATCCTGTACAAATGAGCAGCTCAAGAAATTAAGTGATGACTTCAGGGAAAGGGTAAGATCAAGAAAGTCTCCTCTTTTTTTTTTACCTTGAAAGTGCCAAGTCCTTGTCGTCTATCGCAACCAAAGTGGGCCCATTCACCACATAAACCGCAGTTCACCCAATCTCCAGGTGCGCTACTGAAATCACATAACAGGAAACGTTAGATCCGATTATGACAATATGAGTACTGAAGCACACAGATAAAAGGAATATGCCCTCAAACCTGTGACAAAGCAGGCAGCACTCCCCATCCACATCATCATGTGCTAACTCGTATTCCAACAAGTACGTTTCATAATGCCTTTTCAATGTGTTCCCAACACCCTAAACATAAAGGAAAAGGTAAACTGTGAGTATGATGAGGGTACGTTTAGCATTTCACAATGCCAAGAGTAGCAGCGACACCCTAAATGCTCATTTGAATATTAGCCCGGGTTAGTGTCAAAGGAAAACATTGGGACAACAATCAGAGGACAGTAGGTACGTACAGTCATTCTGTTTGTTGCAGTATGGTTACGCATCTTTGAGAAGACTTGACCCTTCCAGTTTATGCCATTTCCAACATAAAATCCACCTCTTGATACCACCTGAAAAGTTGAAACTTCATCAACAACCAGAACACCAAAACATGTCTTCATAAGACCTTTATTTGCACAAACAAGTAGGGCAGTGAAGAATTACCTCTTTGTACAAATTATAGAGGTCAAGGCGCTTTGCATTAAGGATTGCATCAGGAAATTCAGCCAGTCCTCCATGAGGCACAAGTCGATTGTGGCCCCTCTGAATTAAGAACTGCATGACATCTTTCAGGAAGTCCTCCTATAAAAGTGAAAGATCAGATCATCACTCTAGCTTGATAGCGTGTTTGTACATAAAATCATATTATCATCACAGGGGGTCCAAGAAGCATACCTCAGAGCATACTTGGATGGGCAACCTATCACATCCGTGTTTCTTCATTGGCAGAGGATTCAACTGAATGACTGATTGAGTATGGGATGGCCCTGATGTTGATTTTCTGTGTGTTGCCGGAACGGCAGGTGCTAAACTATGCTTCGCAGGTGGTGCGGCTGGCAAGTTCGGCTTGATCTGACTAGCGTCTTGAACAGTGGCCTCCAGGAAACCCATAAAAGGGTGCATTTGTTGCTTTCGAGAATGAGGGATGGGCCTCATAGTTGCAGGCTTTAATTTAGACTTGGATGGGAACGAGGAAGGCCCTTCCATAAGACGTTTCTTGTCTTCTAAAATTCCATTTGCTTTTGATTCTGAACCAACCTTTGTTCTGTCCTTGGTCAGGGAGGCCGACCATCTCGGCAGATGGAAATACGGACCATTTTCAGAAGCAAAATCTTTACGCTGGCTTGTGCAAAAGAAAAGAAGGCGGTCTGCATCTTGCCTCTCGAATGAAGCAACAGGAGTACCATTTATACAACCGATTCCAAGTGCGACTAAGCTTCTATATGACATTTCTGGTGCTAGGTGCTTCAGAACCTAAGTAGCAAAATACAAATGTTCAGTCGAAGATGGATACTCATTCAAATGGACTTCAAAGGCCATGAAATTTCATTAGGCAGCAAATATGATGGAAAAAACAAGAGACATGGTTCATGGGATTCCAATATTCTGTTGACATATAAACCAACCTGTGCTGCCCATTTAGGAAGGGCCATCCAAACTTCGAATGTAGATGCCCCACAAGCTGTGGACATGGAAGTTAAAGGCTCGCTTGATGATAACTTATCCTCACTGTTTGGGAGAGCGCGAACTAACTGGCTCTTCTCAATAATTTCATTCTGGATGTGACTCTCCAGAAGCTGCACATACAGGTGAACACCATATAACTTTTGCATAAGGTAAAACAAAATTTACAAGCTCTCTCAGAAATATTTACATGATCATCAAAACAAGTCTGTGCACTGCCAGATACGAGAAGTGACACATGAGAGGAGCTGCAAGTACTGATATCACAACGCATCGTAACCATCCCACGTGGTAATGACGCAGCTTCAAGAGGTGGTGGAGAAGCACTGCCAGATAGGACAAACACCAAATCAATAATCTATAAAAAAGATACATGTGAAATAGAAAACAAAATTGTAGATAACAATGCTTATAATATGACGAGCAATCAATACTTGGGCACCTGAGGTGAACAAGGCAGATCTATTTGACGTATTTTACCAGTGAAATTCAATAAATGAGATATCCCCCCTAACTGATGATTTTACCAATGAACACCATACTGGTATTTTACCGGTGAAGTTCACTCAAGTCAATCAAATCTCCCCCCTAACTGTGCAATATAATTTCATTTTCAACATTTTTTCATGAATCAAGAAAAAGAAAATACATATATAATGAACTGGGCATGAACTACCAAGATAACTTGTTCATGCTAATCAAATTTAGCAAATGGGGCCAACATTGCACAATTATCAGGTAAGTGGCTAGACTGAAACAGCCATCAAATAAAGGTACCTCACTCGGTTTTGAAGTTTGCTCCCTCGAATCTGTCAAACATGGGACAAACCGTTCCGTCAGCTCTTTTAACAACACAAAAATACAAAGCTCAAAAGTAGTATTAAACTTCATAAATTAGAATCAGCTCAAAAAATATGGAAGTACTAATAGCATTTGCATCTTAGTTTATGTCAACGTTAAAAAATCACTAGCTTTCAGATTTTACCAAATTCCATGAACACATTTAGCAAATGATGTTCTACGATTTTCGTTGATAGATATTCATGAATGGAACTTGCTTATCTCAAATATTGAATATGTCTTTGTGTATTGTGTAAACATCACAGTGCTTTTAATCTAGGATTTTTATTACTGAAATTATGCCCATGTAGATTAGTGTATTATAGGTCTTGTACTGAAACAAGAGGATAAATGCGGCAACATTGCTACCCAAACTACTATTACACAACATTGCTATCTGCCTGAACATACATTAACGATCCACTGTTTTAATAGTGTGTAGTCAGAGTGTAACTGCATAAAACAAGAATTCGTGGAGTATCACAAATAATAAATGATGGAGGAATCATATATCTGATCCGGACCAAAGAATAAAAAATGCAGCACAGTATTGTAGGGACCGTACTTCAATATTCAGCAGTGCATTCAGGCCATCTTCTAAAGAGCCCAATAAGCATGCATCCTACAGGAAACAAGAATGTACCTTTAGTTCACAGTGGATCACACACAAACATCTTATTTGGATATAAATAGTTTCTAAAATTAAAAAAAAAAAAAACCTTACCAAGGTGCAAGGCACTCCACAAAGAAGAAATTTCATGTTGATTTCTTCATCGTATATTTTTACAGCTGGGAATACTACAGAAGAACCTTCTTCCTCGGCCATCTCATTCTCAGGTGGGGATATATTTATTTTTGGAGCATCCCCCAGTAGACGAGGCCCAAGCTTAACACTTTGCACATGATTGTGTTTCACACAATATAATCGGAATGATGCATGGGCAAGCTGAAAAGCATCCCATGTATGGCTTATCGAACTACATCCAAGCATATGAAAACTGTTACATAACATTTCTGTTTGTAGCCAATCCAAGGTGGGAATAGGAAATCAATACCTTTGAATCACTGACATCAAAGCATGGCGAAAATGAGATGCTGCATAAGAAGAAAATGAATTCCGCCAGTATATTACATATGGGATCCCCTGAAATGAAAACAGAATCAAAATTAATAAAAATTCATAGACACCAAAAACTGGTTGATTACGAATATGTCAAGCAATATAAAGTAAGTGAAGAAGAATATAAGAACAAATAACATGCATGATAAAATACATTGGTGAAAATAAGTTACCAAGAACATGAAATTGCTGCACAACTAAGAAAAGTATAGAAATTGAAGAAACTCAAAAGCTCAAAATACTCTTTATATATCCATCTTCTTGAAGACGTGAAGAATACTCTGAGAAGCAGAAATTTAACACAGTAGTTGCTCAAGAGATATGGATATTGTACTGGGAAACTGTTTACCTTCGAATGAACTGCTTGGGCAAGTTTTTCGCCAATAGGAACCTCCAGATAAACCTGAGTTAAACAACCAAACAGTATTGTCATCAGATACCATAAAAATCTAATGAAACTTAAGGAATCAGGCGTAGTTACTGTGGACCAAGTAAAACTAATAGTATTCTGATTACAAGAATAGCTCGGCCAAGTTGGATGGCAAGCCATACATGAATACAAAGAAGAAGTTAGAACATTACACAGGTTACACGAAGGCAATGTTTTGCACGACTTTTTTGAGAGTTAAATGAAACTAGTCGAGCTAAATTTTATTTTGCATAATACATACATCCTAGTATTTGCAATTACAATAATAGCTAAATGCACTGCAAGCTGCCACAGACATTCGATTCAACTAACAAGTAACAACACAAAGAGAAGAAATTCTCAAAACATCATATCATTGCCGTACCCTACTACGGAGTTATCAAACGAAAACCAAGAGCGTGCCCCAGTGAGGAGCCGATGCATATATCAGGTCCTGGTGATCGCCATTCCATTAAAAGCTACTTGATAGCACTACGAACTATTGCCCAGATTTGATAAACTCTTGGTGCTTACTATCGTCGGGAATGGTGGGCTGATTAGAGAGCTAAACGCCTGCGGGTCAGACACGTCGTCGTCGCCCCACACAAGCGAACCAATCTCCTTCTCATCCTCCTGCTGCTGCCCTTGGACATACAAGAAGTTGGGCTGCACAACCCGCTGCGCCTCAAGAAACTGCTCGGGTGTCGGATTGAACAGTGTGTGCACCTGCATTCAAAATCCCTCTAGTTCAGATGTAAACACAGCACAAAAGCCATTGCCACGGCCAAGCGAGAGCACCGCCGACTGACCTCTAACCTCCCAGCCGAGCTGAGCTCCGGGAACGGGTACGACGGCCGCAACCGCTTCGCCTCCGGCCCGGACCTTGCAGCCGGGGCGCGCTTCTCGGCATGCTTCCCACAGAGCACCGCAAGGAGCACGGCATGCTTCGAGAAGCTCTGGATTTGAGACATGGCCGGCTGGAGCCCCGCCGGCGACCAAGCAGAACAAGCCCACTCCCTTCAAATCCACCTCACGCGTTCATGGAACCGAACCTGCAGCACCGAAACCAGATCAGAAATCCCCCAAAATCCACCCAAATCCGCAACTCAAACCCACGAATCGAGGGTAGAAAACTCACCAAGACGTGATTTTGCGGCCGAATCGACGGCGGTGCAGCGGAACCGGCGCCGGAGCCGGAGGGGACGAGGGAGGATTCGATCCGGGGCGAAGGGGAAAGAGTAAAGTGCGCGAGAGGCAGGCAGCCCTAAACGATTGCGGAAATAGCTACAACAACGCAACGGCAAATCCCACTGCGTAGACCAATAAAAAAGAAGCGGCGTACTCGTGGTGGTGGCGAATCGGGCCACGCCCCCATCCCGATCCACACCAACGCACAATCCAGAGCAAGGGGAGAAGCCAACCAAGAAATAAAAATCTCTCCAAGAACCGGAACAAAAACTTGGAGCGGGGATTAAGCGGACAGGCTCATTAGCAGCCGCGCGGGCAACCACCTAAGCCAGCGGCTTAACAACAACCAACAATCTGCTGCTAACACAAAGGCGCAAACTTTAGAACAGTATACGAGCCGGGCGCAAGCGTCAAGATGAGATTTTTTTGACCGCTGCGTGGATGCGGCCCTGGGATTCTCGCGGACTTTTCCTCCTCGGATTTTAGCCACCGTGTGCCTCTGATCGCTTGCTTCCGTTGTTGATGAGCGGCCGAGCCGTGTGGATGCGATGCTGCTGCAGCTGCTGATGGTGCGTTGTTTTCCTGGCGCTTTTTCGTTTTCTTTCTCCTTTTCCTCCCGCTGATCCTCGTCATTACTGCTCCGGGGGACGGGCGCAGGAAAAAAACCCGAATTAAAAGATTAGTAGATTTTGGTTGGGGACGGGATTGGGGGCGGAAAATAATCTCCCTCCCTACCTGGAATTGTTTTTGATGGAGAAGGATCGGAATATCGCGGATGATGCTGCTGCTTTTTGGTGGCGTTTGGTGCTGGATTCCGTGTGGCGTCGTGCCGCGTAGCTGCGCGGGTGGTGATGGGTGGTGCATCGGAAGCAGGCGTGCACGGGCGTTGCTTGCTTGGTGCGAGAGGTGGCGGTGTTCGTGGCTTCGTGGGAGCAAAGGGGCCCGTTTGATCGGTTTCGGCAGGTTCCCCCAGCGGTGGAGCGAGCGGCAGGGGACGGGGAGGGGGGGGTCGTGTCCCTGGCTACTGGGTCCAACCCTAGGCAACGCCGTCTCCACATGAGATGGGGGCCCAGCAGCCCATGTGCGGGATGGTGAACCCTGGGGGGGTTGTTACGGTGTTTCAGATACTAGTTTTGTTGTCACGGATTTGGCACAGAGGAATCTCCGAATTGGAGAGGGTGAGAATGAGAGCAGAAAGAAAGCAAACGCCACTTCTTTTGTTCTAATTTAATTGTCACTTTAGTTTTCTCTAGTTTTTTAAAATAATGGAGAAAGTGCTTTATTCAGGTTAAGTTCCGTCTAATTGATACTGAGGCAAGATTTCCTACGCCCATTTGCCTCCAGTCCATGACGGCTGAAAATCCAGAATCGGGAAGTCACCATCAGCTAGCTCATTCACTTGGTTGAAAACAACTGTTATCACATATTATTGAGAAAATTGTCTGAGTTTTTAACGTGGGCCGGATGATGGTCAATGGTGACAAGTACTATATCAGAGATACGTGGACGCGGAAGACCAGACAAGTTTATAATGTTCATACTACTTGAATTAGAATCCAAATTTGTATAAGCAACTCTACCAAACGTAGCGGATTCGCAATGCTCCTGCTATCTGTACAGGCAGCGTTCTGTTCACGCACATTTCAGGAAGTGAGCGCAACAATGTATCCATCACAAATTGCATCACTCAGCATGCATCAACATTCTGGGGAAAGCGAAATGCGCCCTTAATTTTAGGTACAACAACAGTAAAGAATCGATCAGCAAATGGCAAGCTCTGTAACTGACTACAATCTGGTGTTACTGCCTTTCAGGGTTCAGATATACATGAATTCCCCACCCCTGACGGCATTCGCCGCGCCCCTCCTGTCTTCCTCCTCCTCTCGCTCGCGCTCTTTCCTGCTCTCATACACATGGTCATCCGTTCTCAGCTCGTGCCGGCAGATCGGGCAGGAGTTGTTCTCATCCTAGATGAAAACACACAAGAATTATGATTGGTCAGGTACAGAGTCGTAAAATATGGTAGGTTAGATTCATGAGGTCTACGAAATTACCAGCCATGGCTTCAGGCAAGGAGGATGGAAAAGATGCTTGCACGGCAGCTCCTGCATCTTGTCATCCGCAACCAAGTTTTCACGGCAAACAGCACACTCTGTCTCACTGCCCAATCTAGCAATGACTTCATCTGTAACAGTTATGATCGGCAGATTGGCAACAACTTCCTTTGAAGCTGGTGGAACCTTGGACGGATTCCCCATTACTCCCTGGCAATAGTATATCAACATGGAACATCAATAACCATATCGAGTTATACTAGAGGCTTCAAAATTATATATTGTATCTCAGTACAGTAAGATAAAGCTATGTAAACTGAGTACACAGGTCTTAACAAAGCCAATTGTTGTATCACAAAAATGAATTATGCATTCACGAAAACGTGATAAGATACTTCTGAGCAAATTCTGCATCACTTTGAGTGCGGAGCAGATTAAGTTCAATGGTAAGAGACCTATGAGTGTATTCATAAACTAACATAGAAAGGTTACTTGTACCAAAGACGTTGGATTCTTGTGAAACAATTTAACCATTGATGCCTACCTGCAGCGATTCTTCCAAGGCAGTTTCTAGATCCATGTCCCCCGACATGGACTCTAAGAAGTTCATTAAGGCACCTTGTGTCAACTCTTCTGGTCTAAGCTCTGTTCTACTGTTATTCCCATCTTGATCTCCAGAGGGTTCTAATATGCTTAACTCTCGAGCTAAATTCTGGGCAACAAGCCATGCTGGAGGCGGGGGTTCCTGTCCCACAGTAAGGTGACCTTCAAAAAGGAATCTGGAGTCTACAAAAAGAAGCATCTTATTAGCAAATGGATATTTGTAATTTGTAAGAGCAAACTCTTTTGAGGAAAGCAAGTGTATTAAGTACTACATAACCATAATACATGCACAGAAATTTATACAGCAAGCAGTCATGAACTTTTTAATACCGCGTCACCATACGCCCAATAACCACCATTATGTGCCATTTAAATTTAGGACATCCTAAGCTCAAATTCTCATTCCAGTACAACCAGACAAGTTACATATTATTCACCCCATGGTATTAAAAAGTTTGATAATCTACCTGCTTGTCTGTTGCTTGGCATGGATTCCTCGTTTTCTTTTTCATCAAGATGCTCCCGAGCCCTTGAAATGCAGGACTTCAAGTGCTCCTTTTCGGAAGGATTAGTTACTAGCTTCTCCATTCCTAGAAAGAGGTTTAGACCAGCACGCCAGAATCCTGGAGCTGTATATCTAGTCTGAAGGACTGTTGCCACACGGGAAACCGTAGAATACATCTGCCAGAAAGTATTAACATATACCAAGTGAGGAAAAATACATATTGTGAGCATAGAAGGCACCTATACTGGTCGTGTGCAACAAATATGAAAAACTGAAAAAAATGTGCAGAGGTTGTGCTACTGTGTGTAAGAATGAATCCATAATCAATTCAGATTGAAAGTAAATGCCAAATGTAGACAAGATTAGTTAGGGAAAATGCAAATCATGTGGCCACAAAAATGAATGGTCTGAAAATTTCCATCCATCGCAAATATATCGGCTAACATATGTCACTGCCGAGCAGTAGCACATACATGATCCTTTTTCTTGTACTCAATGTTCATTGCACTCGAACTCATGTCAGCAAAATCACTAATCTCTATGTCACACGATATGTTAGTCTTGTTTTTAGACATCCGTGCCCTTTGGATGGTGAGATAAATATGTACTACGAACTTGGTCGTTTTTTCCCCCCAGATATCTATCAGAGGCTTTTAACATGGATAAAAACTCAAATAGTTTGCACATGATACATTTATCATCTCAAACATGATCATTACATTTTATTAGAGAATTTGTAAGTAATAAAACAGGGGAAAGGGAAACCATGCCGTTTTATAGGGTTGCTAAGAGTAGCTGTAGCATAATTTAGTTACACATGTTTAATACTTGGGTCTCGGGGTATCCTGAGACATTCATCACCTGCTGATGAACAGTATGAAATACAGCCTCCTAGACCGTCACCATAATAACCAGGTTTATTGGAAGCATAGTCGTAACAGATTTTTAGCCGTTCTATTCCAAACAAGTCCAGCTCCTACGATCCAACAATACTCAAGCCGAATTTCGATCCCCAGCGTTCCCAGATGGCGCAGGCCACCCAAAGTACACCCCCTCGATAGCAACAGGCTTTCCCTTGTACTAACACCAGTCGCAGGGGAGACAGGGATACTTAACGCAAGAGGCAGGTCAAGTCGGCCTTACCGATTTGCGGAGGGCGGGGGAGGCGCCGGCGTAGTGATCCCGGACCGCGGCGGCTAGGTCAGCGACGGCCTCCTCGAACTGCTGCTTCTTCCCGAGTCTCTGCCGCAGCGCCTGGAGGCGCGCCTCCACCACCGATTCGTCCGTCGCCGGCGCCGACATCTTCTGGGCCTCTGATTGATTCCGGTTTCGAGATGATGTCTGATGAGATTTGGGTGTGAGGATTTGTGCGGGGAGGAGCAGTGGTTGAGCGCGTGAACGTCGCCGCGCCGGAGGGTATAAATCGTGGGCAGGCGCGGTGCCGGTGATGGCTCTGGCTTGGAGGAGAGGAAAGAACTTGCCTGCCGCGGAGACGGTGGCGGGGGTGACGTACGCGCGTGCGAGTAGTCGGCAGAGCGGACGGGCCGTTAAGTTCAGACGGCGGTGATCGAGAGATGCGTTGCTGGTTGGGCCGTGTTTTTTTCTTCTTGCAAGCAGAAACTGGACTGACTATCTAGTACTCTACCTGTCGTGGGCGCCCACAACCACCACGCCTTGCGGCCTGCTAGCCCAACGAAAGCATCGCGCACGGAACCGCTGCTGCTGCTGACCTCGCCCCACCTCGGCACAAGACGCGTCGGGCTCAGCCTGCCGCAACCGCGTCGCACCAGCTCAACCGAAACCACGTACGCGCGCGCGGCGCGCCGTTCCCGCAATACCGCCGCGGCTTTTGCCCCTGGGAGCGTCGCGTCGGCGTCGCCGTCGCCGTCGAGGACGGCGACGACTGCCACCTGCAGCCATCGACCAGCTCCCTATCAACGAAACGAAGCCACCGCTCCGCCGTTGGGTCAGGCCAGCCTCTCGATCGTCCCCGCTCAAAGACGGCTGGGTTCGGCACGTCGGCTTGGCCGTCGCACGGCACCTGCTTGCCGGTGTTGTCCTGGTCACCTGCCTGCTCAACGAGACGATGTGATGTGCCCACGCCTGTTACTGCGCGCCAGCTAGCTCAGCAAGACATCCGCGTGCACGTACGGCGCGGTGGGCGTTCGGCACGTGTGCCAAACCAGCCGCGCGCAAGGCAGCGAGCGGGAAGCCGCATCACGTCGTCGCGTCAACATGCGTAGCTCCCCTGTCCCCTATTGTCTGTCCCCACGCCGCGCCGATCTATCTAGCCCATGAACTTCGACCTGCCAAACCGCGCGCGCCATGGCCGGCCGGCCCCGGGGGCTCATCCTATCGTCGTCTATCGCCCTATTTCATCCACAAGACCACAAAGTTGCCTGATGGAATCGTGTGAAACCCAAGACGCACCGAAACCGGCTCAGGCATTTGGCTCACATTTACTCATCAGCTTATTCTTGTGGGTGAACTAGTCAGTGTATGCAACTTTATATGGTGTATCAGAGACCTTGCCTCGAGTTTGAATCCTAGCTGACATGATTTATTAAATAAATTACATCACACTCCAATATTCTACGTGAGAGGGAGTGTTGGAGTATAAGTCAAACGATCTTCAGGCGAGGTGTTCCCGTGCTTGTCCTTTAGCGCGGATAACAGATTTTGTCGCGACTGATATTCAACATCTCGCCACATTTTTATACTCCCACCAGTTCGCCACATTCATCAGGAGATCTGTTAGAGATACACATCAGCTAGCACTTGTTCATATACTAGTATATATACGTACGTTCCATCAATTTTTTGACTAAATATATATATTTATTCCAACATTTCTTGTGTGATGGAACTACTATTGTACACGCCAACGACGACAGGGAGCATCATCTCACTCCGATTCAATGCACGCATGATTGACATCTGATCAACGATCACATAAACAAGTACATGCAGGTTATGTCATATGTGGTGCTCCCAGTTGCCATGCCAAGCCGGAGCCAAGGGGTGACGCACAGAAATGGACACGGAGATTGGGCACCGGAGTTGGCTAACCGCTGGCACTCCTCCTAGCCACTTGCACACCTTGATGAATGGGGAAAAGGAAAATGTGGTTGGGCATGAGCTAAAAATGTCATGACCGCTGGCACCCTTGTGCTGCAAAATGAGAGGATAGGGGCCACGTCCAGCAGACACCGGGGATGGGCTAAACTTTGAGAGATATTTGTTGAATTGTATACGCGCCCATGCATGACTGCGAGAAACTATTTGCATAGACAATGATTTCCAGTCACGGGATCCTTGCTAGTGTTGCAAATTTTCAGAGGTCCAGGTCAGACAAATGTGCTGTATAATCAAAGTCAATCGCTTGCAAGGTGTATCCTTTTCTCACTTGTCAGGAAAATACTTGGGCACGGGATCCCTTGGGGTAATCTCATGTCGAAAAAAAAAAACTTGTCAGGAAAATACACTACCTCAAGCATATAAAGCTTTGGGGTTTGTACTCCTCTTTGTGCAATGTACTTGGGCAGCGAACCATGCATGCATGTGTGGATGACATTTAAAATGATCTCGCGATTCAGAAGACGACAAGCCATTAGAGTTTACTAATAAGCAGGAATCTTTCTATGCGCTATCGATTTTGCTATAACTGTATAATCAAGATGAGCATGCCAGTGTGACTCGATCGTTTCTAGCTAGGAGGAACTGCGTACGTACGTACGTCGCTGACCAGAAGATTCTAGTTCAATTCATCGCAGGTTTTCTGGTTTCTCTTTCTAATGGAGTAGGACACCTACCTGACATACGGAACGTCTCTTTTCTAACAGAATGGAGGTGTCAGTCAACAGTCATGACCAGAAGATTTCAGTTCAATTCATCGCAGGCATTCGGCTGGTTTATCTTCTAATCTTCTCACAATGGAGGTATACCAAAAGGTCACCTGGCTCACGTACAGTACGCCTCTATGGCGTGCCTCAAGACCCATCTGCAAAATGTGCAATTCGCGGCAGTGACGGTGCCGACCAGAAGATTTCGATTCAATTCATCGTAGGTGTCATGGCTTATCTTGCTTTAATCATCTCATGGAGATGGATGAATACAATGAATGGACTGCTAAGAACGGAAATGTTAGGCGAAAGATGCTGGACACCGAAATGGCCACGTCAAGAGCGTTCGAGCCCCCCTCGATCACCAGCTGAGCTGTCAGTCGAGTCCGATGGCTGTTTCTCCAAGATCGAACACGTCAAACCTGCAGGATCAGGCTGCACCATTTCCTCATTTGCTGATTAAAATCTTGCAGAAATACTTGCTAAATATAGAAACTGAACACGAAAGCAGAAGAAAATCGCGGCGAAACGCAAACGCACTATGGTATGCAAAACAGACGGAAACCAACCTATTTTCGCGGCAATCAGACTTAATGGTCCAATAGCTGTTTCTCCAAAATCAACACGTTAAACCAGAATCAGGCTGCAAGCCCGTTTTCTCATTTGCAAATTAACATCTTGCAGAAATGTTGTCCTAACGATAGAAACTGAACACGAAACTAGTAGGAAATCGCGGCGAAACGCAAACACACCCATGGTTTACAAAACAGAGGGAAACCAACCGATTTTCGGTAATCAGACTTACCGGTCCGATCACTGTTTCTCTAAAATCAACACCTCAAACCAGGATCAGCCTGCAAGCCCGTTTTCTCATTTGCTAATTAACGTCTTTCAGAAATACTGTCCTAAAGATAGAAACTGAACACGAAAGCAGCAGAAAATCGCGGCGAAACCACAAACGCACCTAAGGTGTGCAAAACAGACAGAAATCAACCGATTTTCACGGTAACCAGACTTACTGGTCCGATGGTTGTTTCTTCAAGATCAACATGTCAAACCAGGATTCAAGCCTGTTTCCTCATTTGATGAATAACGTCTTGCAGAAATACGGTCCTAAAGATACTGAACACGAAAGCAGCAGAAAATCGCGACGAAACGCAAACGCACCCATGGTTTGCAATGCAGACGGCAAGCCTGTTTCCTCAATTGCTAATTAACATATTTCAGAAATACTGTCCTAAAGATAGAAACGGAACACGAAAGCAGCAAGGAGTCGCGGCAAAACAACAAACGCACATAAGGTTTGCAAAACAGACGGAAATCAGCGGGTTTTCACGGTAACCAGACTTACTGGTCCGGTGGTTGTTTCTTCCATATCAACATGTCAAACCAGGATCCAAGCCTGTTTTCTCATTTTCTGATTAACGTCTTGCAGAAATACGGTCCTAAAGATAAAAATTGAACACGAAAGCAGCAAAAAATCGCGGCGAAACGCAAACGCACCCATAGTTTGCAATACAGACAGAAACCAATCGATTTTCGCGGTAATCAGACTTAGCCTGTTTCCTCAATTGCTAGTTAACATATTTAAAAAATATTGTCCTAAAGATAGAAACTGAACACGAAAACAACAAAGAATCGCGACGAAACCACAAACGCACCCAAAGTCTGCAAAACAAATGGAAATCAGCCGATTTTCGCGGTAACCAGACTTACTGGTCCGATGGTTGTTTCTTCGAGATCAACATGTTAAACCAGGATCCAAGCTTGTTTCCTCATTTGCTGATTATCGTCTTGCAAAAATATAGTCCTAAACACAGCGAAACGCAAACGCACCCATGGTTTTCAAAATAGACTGAAACCAACCGATTTTCGCGGTAATCAGACTTACAGATCCGATCGCTGTTTCTCTAAAATCAACACGTCAAACCAGGATTAGGCTGCAAGCCCGTTTCCTCATTTGCTAATTAACGTCTTTCAGAAATATTGTCCTAAAGTTAGAAACTGAACACGAAAGCAACAGGGAATCGCGGCGAAACCACAAACACACCCAAGGTTTGCAAAACAGCCAGAAATCAGTCTATTTTCGTGGTAACCACACTTATTGGTCCGATGTCTGTTTCTTCAAGATCAACATGTCAAATCAAGATCCAAGCCGTTTCCTCATTTGCCGATTAACGTCTTGCAGAAATACGGTCTTAAAGATAAAAACTGAACACGAAAGCAGCCTAGAATCGCGCCGAAACGTAAGCGCACCCCAAGGTTTGCAAAATAGACTGAAACTAGCCGATTTTTCGCGGTAACCAGACTTGCCGGTCTGGTTTCATCGGTTTACCGGTTCAAGTTTGAATTTGAAATAATTTAAAAATTTGATGAATACCATCCGGTTTTCACCGGTAACAGGAAGCCGGGCAGTGCCTGCCGAGCGAGCGGAACAGCGTGTCCCCCACCCCATCTCTTCCGTTCCGTCTCCTTTGATGTCGCTGTCCAGTAGCGCGTCAGCGTCGCTTCCTGCTATAAAGTAGCACGCGTCCAGCTACCGCCCACGCCCCATCTCCCTCCCCCACTCCGCCCGCTCTCGCTTGCAGAAGGGCGAAGCCAAAGCAGAACAAAAGATCCGGTCACTGTGCCGCCCGTGCCCGCCCACCCCACCACCAGTGATCCGTCCACTGTAGCTCGTCGCGATGTGCGGCGGCGCCATCCTCTCCGGCTTCATCCGCCCGTCGGGGGCGGCGGCTGCCAACAAGAAGCAGCAGCAGCCGCGAAGGGTCACGGCCGACGTGCTGTGGCCGGGGCTCGGGAGGAAGGCGGCGGAGGTCGACTTCGAGGCCGACTTCCGCGAGTTCGAGCGGGGACTGAGCGAGGACGACGTGGTTGAGGAGGTTCCGCCTCCGCCGCCGGCGCGGCTCTTCTTCGGCAGCGCGGCCAAGGCGGCGCCCGATGTTGTGCGCCCCGCAGTTGGTGAGAACCGCATCAATGTCGCTACCTTCTTTGTTTTATTTTTTCCCCTCTTGGCTCGTACTCTGTTTAGAACAGCGAAAGATGTCTCTTTGTGTCTGTCTCTTGAATCCCTTGTTGAGGAGAGAATTGTGGTTCATGATGTTGCAACCAAATGGAGCTGCCGTTTGCAGGGCAAAAAATTGATCTTTTGGTTTAGCCATGGTCTGCGTGTAACGTCGCGATGGGGATGGATGGTTAGCCTGAATTTTGTCGTGGAATCTGCTCTTCTCTATCTGCATGATCGTAGGTAGAAAGGCTGGTATTAGTGGTTCCAATAGCTCGTGTAGTTGGCTCTGTGCATCTCCACTGCTATTCACTGGTTTTAAGTTAACCAGGTAGAATTTCAGGTTTTGCTTATGATTCAACGGTTAAGTTTCGTAAGCTAGTGTCTAATTATGGTCCCATGAAAAGAAGTGTCTAGTTATGCTACATCTGTTCTGTTGTCATGAGATTAGACGTGTTAAATTTGAGGAATCTTACTGTATCTGTAGTATGCTTAGTTGTTACTAATCTCAGTGCAGAATAGGTTCTGGAATTTCTTCCTTGTTAATTATTATCTCCTTGTAGATCGTTAGGTGCATGTCTAGGCATCCTTTTATTTTGTCAGCTAAATGGATGGAGAATTTGGATTGTGCTATTTAGTTTTTTTGTAAACACAAAAGAGAGGACTCTAGGATCTTCTAAGATCTTATATTTGTTTTCTTATGATATATCCAAAAGATATCATTATTATTTTTTTCTTTTGTACCGATTATGTGTAAGTTTTATTAGGTCTTATATTGCTGAATGAGTCTTGAAAAGCAGACTGATTGCAATGGATGTAGAAATTTACTACTGGTGCTACTTGCGCAACAAATTGTTTAACATACTGTTTTCCATAAGCATATGTGTGTATTTTACACAGCAATGTCACATACTCGCAGCGGTTGTTGCTCTGACATGTAAATGCCTTGTGAAATTTAGGCGCTATATGTTAGTTGACTATGAAACATATTTTCTGGTTTTTGAACAATCTGTCATATCTATGATAATTCTTCTATAATTAGTTAGTACCATTTGTTAAGTTGTACAAAACCTTGAGTGTCCTATTCCTATTGTTCTTGTTGTGATAAATTAACAGACAACCCTTGATGCAGATGATGTGATAACTCCAAAGCCTGCTGAAAATGATGGACCTGCTGCTACCTCGGCAAAACGCAGACGGAAGAATCAGTACAGGGGGATCCGCCAGCGTCCCTGGGGCAAGTGGGCTGCTGAAATCCGAGACCCTAGCAAGGGTGTGCGTGTCTGGCTTGGAACTTACAACACTGCTGAGGAAGCAGCTAGGGCATATGATGCTGAAGCCCGCAAGATCCGTGGCAAGAAAGCGAAGGTTAACTTTCCTGACGAAGTGTCAAATGGTCAGAAGTCCATCCTGAAGCCATCTTCTGCCAATCCAACAAAGCTAACTCCACCTTTGAAGAATTGTGATGATGAAGCGTTTGGTCATCCAAACAATGGAGACAATGATTTGTTTGCAATGTTTGCCTTCAGTGACAGCAAGATTCCATTAAAGCCAGCTGAGACTGCTGGTTTCCTCCCTCCAGTGAAGCCTTTTGTGCTCACTGAGGGACTTGGAATGAACATGCTCTCTGACCAGAGCAGCAACTCGTATGGCTCTTCTGACTTTGGGTGGGACGAAGAGACCATGACGTCAGACTACACTTCTGTATTTGCTCCAAACAATGCCGTTCCAGCATATGCTGAGCCTGCTTACTTGCAAGGTGGATCATCAAAGAGAATGAAGAATAACTATGGTGTAGCTGTGCCACAGGGAAATGGTGCACCCAATCTCACCCAAGACGTGTCTGGTTTCGATCCTGAGATGAAGTATTTGCCATTGCCTTTTGTTGAGAGCAGCTCAGAAGTATCAATGGACAGCCTTCTGCAAAACGATGTTACTCAAGATGGGGCAAGCACTGGGGACCTCTGGGGCCTTGATGAGCTGCTCATGGCAGCTGGTGCTTACTGAGAGAGCATGATTGTTGTCAGTGGCGTGTTGATGGTGAAAAAAGATGTAAGGGATCCATACTGGTTATGTATATGTTTTACCTACATACTTTCTCTTTTACAGTCGTGAATGGGTATCTCATGTTTATATGGTTTTCATGGCAGGTCCCTTGGCTGTGGTGAAGATGAAGAGCAAGTTCTATCTGCTATGTTCTGTGGCGTATCGTACCATAGTTATGCTAGATTATATGATTCTGTCAGTGGAACTATATGACAATGTTTATATAGTATGTTGCTGTATGGCGTGTCTATGATTGGAAGCATGCTTGAGACTGATTCAATAACTACCTTGGCACATGTCTGCTTTACTGTACTGTGCTTAATACTTATTATGTATATGGTGTGCTTATATTCTCCGTGCAATTCTCCGTCTGAAAGCTCTCAATTTCGCTTTCAATTCAGCATTTCTTATCAGGAAACGTTAGGTGCCGGCCAGGGCCGATGCTATGACATCCGAAAATCCAGAAAGGTCTAGACACAATCAGGCTTACAACAAAGCTGATGTGCAAAGCTTATTTTGTCTTACTCAGCTGCTTATTGGGAATAATTTTGCGTCAGATTCCGGCTAAGGTTGTTTAAGCGCCACTGGTCAGGCGATTAGGTGAACCTGGGCGAGTTCTGTGCTGCCGTTTTAAATACTGAAGAAGTATACTGGAACAGATAATTGCATCAGGGACCGTGACCTCAAACTGAAAAGCTATCAACTGCACACTGGATTCGTAGTCCGGTTTTGCTTTACTGGGTTGGCACACTCAGGTCTTGGAACCACAAACAAATTATCAAATCCTTGCGTTAACTTGCATTTGCTGATGGGATATCTTTCGCAACTTACATATGCTTTGCTGATGTCTCTTTTGAGCAAGTGCCAAATTTTTATGGGGCTGCAGAATGCAGGCAGGAACCAGGGCGACTCTGATTCATCCCTGATTATTTGCCAAGATTTGAAATGAAAACTGATAAGGGAGCCAATTGGCCAACTTGGGCTTCCCGGCTATTGCCTGTGCTGTCATATCTGTGGTCCTCGTAGGAAATTATTGCCCTGGCGTCAGTGACAAAAGACTAATCAGTCAGTTGAATTGTGGTTTCGGAAAGTCTTAGCTCCAACCTCGGATGATCGATCGAGGACAACAATTTGTGTGGACAACTTCCTCAAAGTGTGGACAAAGCCTGTATTCCACCCCTGAATTCAGAGTGAAAACTGTTTTGAAAGAAGATTTCAGCCTGAAAATTCAAAACCTGCAGTAATTAAGCTCTTGGCAGGCGGAACAGAACGTTGCGTCTCGCCTACAAAGACTTAGCAAGATTTTCAAATCCGAGACCGACGAGACACTGGGACGAGACGAAACGTCGCTGCCTAAAGCGCAGGGACGGAGCCGTAACGTGCCATGGAGCACTCACTTGGCGCGCGGGAAAAGGACCGCACGACGCTCCATCCGTTCCTTCGTCGCGGTTTGTCGAGCGTTTGATTGGCATGGATCCCACCACTCTATCCTGAGGTGCATTGAACCGAATCCGCCCCACTGCACTCCAGATCCAGAACGCTTCACCTTCAGGTATCACCACCAATGGGAAGGCCGGCCGCCTCCTTTCGCAGTGGATACATACAATTCCCTGCACGAACTACTCTGCTGCTGTCACTACGGTTTTTGGTAGCGAATCGTCCTAAACGATTCTCCTTGAAAGTTTGCATAATTAATTCTTTAGTCGTTATAGACGGGAACAAGTGACGGATCTAAGAGCATCTCCAAAAGATTACAAAAAAATAGCCTCATAAACTTATTTTTGAGAGTAATCCAAAAATTATACGGGGCAATTTTTCTTTCCTCCTCCAACAGTTCCTCTTTAAAAGTGGATCAAAACACTTTTGATTGGGCCACGTCAGTATTTGGAGCCACAAAATTATTAATTCTAGTGAAAAAAGAAGGAATGGAGACCCCAATTCTTTCCCTGTTTGTAGCTACAAATGAGTGGAGTTTAAGGGGTATGAAAAAGTTAGGAGTAGTTTTAGAATGCTGGTAGAGCATCTCCAAGAGAGCCCCATAAACCTCCCTTAAATCAAAATATTAGGATCTAATAAAAAAAAAACCATCTCCAAGAGGACACCAAAACCACCCCCAGTTTTTTCATAGCCCCTAAACTCCCCTCATTTGTAGCTACAAACAGGGGAAGAATTGGAGCTCCCATCTCTTCTTTTTGCTATAAAATTAATGTTTTCGTGGCCCCAAATGCTGACGTGACCCAATCAAAAGTGTTTTAATCCATTTTTAGGGGAGGACTGTTGGAGGAGGAGAGAAAAATTGCCCCTCATAATTTTTTGGTTGCTCCCAAAAACAAGTTTATGAGGCCAATTTTATGGGTGTCTCTTGGAGATGCTCTTAGAGATAGATTTTTTAATTGAATCTTATTATTTTGATTTAAAGATAGATTTTGGAGCTCTTTTAAAGATGCTCTAAGAAAGGATTCGCCGAGGTCACCGTACGTGCCACTGCTGCGCCGATGACAAAAGGCGACTCCATTGGCGCCAGCATCAGCCCTTGCTTCCATCGAACCGTATGTGGGTGTGGCAGTGCATCTGCACTGCCATATGGTTGTGTTTTTTTTTGGGCATGGTTAAGACCCAGGACTGACTGGACGGCAACTAAAAGTCGCTTTTAGTTGCCGTGTTTGTTTGTCTTGTAGCTAGAGACTAGAGTTATCTGAACATCTCGCGATTTTCTTGTCTGACACCGTCCGGATTTGTTTACGCGGCGCGAGGGATAAGAATGAGTTAACCCCATGATCAGAAGAGCTGTCCGGTCGGAGCAGTGTTTTCTAATTAAACCTCCTCGTCGTCAACCGACCCGATCCCAGTACACTGCACCGGCCCCTGCCGCTTCGCTTTCCGGCTCCCACATGCACGCAAGGACCGACTTGCGCCGCTCCACCCCCCCCCCCCCCCCCCCCCCCCCCCCCCCCCCCCCCCCCCCCCAAGTGCTTTTGATTTGTGCTGTGATGCGCAGGCGCTCTCCGTCCACACACACACGTTCACGTCCGTACGTACGCCACCAGCTGGTGTCATGCAATTCGTCGTCGTCGTCTAGCTCCACCTCTCGTACGCGTCATGAACGCAACATCTCCTTCTTCGATCGGCCGACCACGCTACGGGCGGCTGTACCGCCTGTTTCCTTATCTGACGTGCCTGACTGGGGCCGGAAAGTTTGTTGCGGGGGAGATCATCGACAACGGCAGAAGAGTTAGCGCCCGTCACCGGCCGTTTCGGAAGAGACAAGCGTTAGTTGCGCCATTGCCGGCCGGGACCGCACCGCGCAGCAGCGGAGAGAGACGTACTATAGGCATGCAGCTCTTGCGCCGATAAAGGTCGACAGAACTTGCGTCCTGCTGCACGGTTACGAGGTTGCGCGCGTCTGTCCAGCGACGTACAGGCGCCCAAAACTGCGGTGAGGCGTACGTACGATCAGCCGACGAGCACACGGTTTTAGGCCGGATCGAGACGTCCTGCGTACGATCGTATGAGGCTACGACGTACCACGCCGACGACGTCCGTTTGGTCATCACTTTGCCGCCCGGACGGACGGAGGTGAGAGGCGATATCCAGCTAGCTAGAGGGTAGCGCGCGCCACGTCCGTCCTTCAAATGTCACCTGAGCTGAGCAAATGTTCAGAGTGGCAATGCCGCACGTCGACCACGACCGCGCTTCAAGTGATCGATCGGGCCTCCGCTTGGCTCACCTAATTAACGCCCGCTCCATTTCAACTCACATGTCTCGTGTCTTCGCCGGCGAAGGCGCGCCCTGCCGTCGGTCGATCGGTGCCCGAGAAAAACGGCAGAAGCGGGGCACGGCGGCTCGGTTCCACGCCGTTGCCATCGCCGCATGTCCGTCGTTTCGGGGAGGGAGTTTCTTGCGATTTTCCAATTGATCTCTGAGCAAGTTTGCCGTCGTCGCCGCCGCCCGCGCCCTGCCTAGCTAGACCCACCTATGCTGGCGTGACCGCACGAGGAGGCCGTTTCACTAGGAGACACGCCTCGCAGGGACGCATGCGTACACACAGCTCGCTTGCTTGTGGGGCAAAGGAGTCAGTGTGTGTGTCGTCTCCTGCCGGCCAGTTCATACCCCTGGGGCCGGGTTAAAAGAGCCGGCCTGAGGCCCAGCCATTTTGACTTGATCCGAGCACGGCACGGCCTGGACTATAGAAGGGTCATGCCGGTCCGAAGCCTAGCTAGCGCCGTGCTTGGACCTAGGCACAAGCCCGTCGTGCTGGCACGTCACGGCTCGTTTAGTGGCTGGCCCGTTAGTCCCATTTTTGTATAAAAATAAAAAATAAAGAAAAAAATATTTTAGCCTTGGGTTGGCTCGGCACGGCCTGTAAGGACCGTCTAACATTGGCCATGCCGTGCTTAGGCTTGTCCACAGGCCCGCCGTGCCAGCTTTGCTCGGTCCGTGAACCATAAGGCCGTGTCGGCCCGTTAAGAAAATGACCAGGCCCATTGGCCAGCTATACAAGTTCATGCCAAATGGGACTGCTGCGCTACTCCGAAGAGACAAAGATCGTTAGAACGAGTGGAACATTTTCCAAGAGTTTTATGTCTTCCGAGTAATACGTAATTGAACTTCCCGGACGTTAGTTCTCAAGCTCAAAAAACTCGACCTGCCGGGGGAAGACCGCCCCCAACGGCATTTAATTAAGGAGAATAACCTCTCACGCAGGTCGAGAAAATCCCCGAACCCCCTCCCCGATCCTACACAGGGACTCAGCTGGCCGTTGTGAGCTCCGGCGCGAATCTTTACCATGTGCTTTGACCCGGGGAGGACGAGGGGATTTTTTTACTCTGCACTACAGCGTGGCATATTTCAGCCACATGTGCTACAGTGCGCGCGCGGCACTGTAGCGAGCTACAGTACCACGCGCGGGTGCCGCGGTTGGGGATCGAACCCCGGTCGACAGGAGCTCACGCTCCGGAGCCCTCTGGCTCTGACCAGTCGGGCTGCCCCCGCGTTGGCTAGTACACAAGCTCAAGTCTCAAGACCAACTCATTTGGGAAGCTCGTAAAAAGAAGAATATTTGCTTCAAAATGAAAGGTTCATTACTCGCATTGTGAGCTTCTTTGCTGAAATTTCACATAGAAACATTTTTTTGCGAATGAATTTCACATAGAAACATGAAGGACAAAAGCGTATAATGCGCCTGTGCGGTCTCACTTTGAGAATAAAAGCACATGATTTTCCAGGTACATCCCTCTCCGTCGCCCCATTACTGAAGAAGAGCATCACTTCAATTTTGCTTTATAACTTTTAAAAGAAAGAAGTACTGCTGCATCCATCCTACTTAGAGAGCAATTTAACAAACGCAATCTGTGCTACCTTGTAACCGATCATTTGGCTAGCAAGGCTGCACTGTTCAGCTGTAAGTGTCGCCGACTTCTGAAACTCCTTTGTTTTTTAGCCCCGAACTAGTAGAACTTTTGAGCGTTGCCGTTGATGTTCAGAACAAAACCCGCGGTTCACTCTGCCAGTCTGCCTTGCAACCGTCATCAGCTATAGAACCAGCTCTGCACGGTCCATAGAAATAGGTCGTAACGAAGGAATCAAATAACTCCGTTAAATACTGCTGCTTAGAACAAGCAGATCTCAGAGGTCGCACGGAACGGAGCAATCGCGATGAAAATCGTATTTTCTTTTTTCGTTTCACGTGCACCGGAGCAGACTGGCGACGGCAAAATCCTTCCACGGCTGAACTCCGTCAAAAAACTGCTTCGGCCTATCTTCAGGCCGTAGCATGATGTGGGCAAATGCATTTGGTCCTCCGCTTGGCCCAGCCAATGCGCCGCAGCTCCTGGTCTTCTTCATTCGGTCGCACTTGAGCCTCACGCTCTTGACCTGCGCGTGCTCTCCCCGCCGGGGCGGCGGGCCTCGCCCCCCGCCACGGCGCTCGCCGTCCAGGCGTCCACCTGTTAAAGAGCTGAACATCGGCCACGTATCCTCACCGTCGAGGCTTGCTCTGTCCAGTACAGTACATAGAGTATGTCTTTTCAGTCCCCACTGCGAGGCAGGAAAGACCGAGGCGGCAGCTCGGTGCATTGCCATAGCCGGTTTGCGTGGATATAATTACCGGGGCACGTGTTCTTGGCAAAGCTAACAAGTCCAGCAACTGACTTTTGTGAACCTGAATTCATGAACGCTGTTCACCGGCTCTGTCGAGACTAGGGTGCCCGTAAAGATCAAGTCCGGACTCCGAGGTGGCTCCTGTGACAGCATGCATTTCTGCAGATACACTCGGGCGTATTTTGCTTCGGCTTGGATTGGACCAAGCTGTGCAAGTGCGACGCAAAGGTGTTGATACGAATTGCAAAAATGGCAAAGGTAGCATTGTTGTTGAGAACATTCACAGAAGATTGTCACACAAGCTCTGAAACCTGTTTCAGACATTCACTAGTCACTGCTGCACATCAGCTCTGAAACGTACAATGGATAACTAGCACTAATTCGGTCCAATCAACATTCGTCGACTGAAACGCTTGGTTTGCAGTCAGATCCCGGGTCGAGCAGAGTAGTAAATGCTTGGTAAGCTTCCTCCCTCTTGTGAATGCATCCGCAAGAACCTTTCTTCGAAGAAGGCGTGCCACATTTGTAGCAGAAGACAGTGCCGCACCTGCAAACAGCAATAGCACAGATGGAGTTTGAGTACAGATTCATCAGATCATGTAGAATTAGTGATGCAGTAGTGGCGATTGCTCTCCACAAAGGTTAGGTAGGGCTTCCTCAGAGGCCAGTCATCGGTCGTCAACTTAAAAAATTTCTGACGCGTGTACGATTCGTTGGCAGAAAGATTTCAACAGTTCCAATCATTGAGAGGTTGCATTGGCATTCGATTCAGTAAGCTAATTACGTTGATAATTTTAAAAGGAGATGGTGATCAGTTGAGAGATTACCGGCACACCATTCTGTTGCACCCTTCGATCTTGTCGATCATGGCGCGGCAGCTCGGGCAGCGCGTCCAGTTCCGTCCCCTGGCGAGCCGTGCAAGCACGCAGCCCTGGCCGTCGCCGTCGGCGCCGTGGCGATCATTCCACGGCTCCTCGCACTGCAGGCAGAAGTCGCGCGAGCAGGTGGGGCACGCCACCTTGGACGCCTCGCCGTGGGCCGCCCCGCCGCCGCCGCCGCCGCCTTCGAGCACCACCAGCTCGCCGCAGTCCCGGTACGGGCAGCGCGCGCGTGCCGGGCCGACGGCCCGCTCGCAGAGCGCGACGCACCAGGCGTCGAACACGTCGATGTCGAGCAGCTTCTTGCACGCCTCCGGGTGCATGTCGCCGCCGCCGCCGCGGCACCCGGGCGCCGGGCAGGGCACGGGCACCGCGCCTTCGGCGACGCGGCCCTCGATGTAGCGGACGACGCACGCGACGCAGAGCTCGTGCGCGCACGCGCCGGCGCGGAACCGGTCGAGCGCCAGCTTCTTCTCCATGCAGATGCCGCAGTCGAACCAGCCGATCTCGTCGTCGGTGAGCGGCGCCACGCGGGCGCGCGACGACGACGGACCCGGCACGGAGCCGCGGATCAGCTCCTGCAGGTACGGGTCGTCGTCGTCGGCCGCGGCGCGCCCTCGCGCCGAGTTCGCCATGGATCGATGGATGGGAAGTGGGGCGTGTGGGCGCGGGGAACGCGTAGGTGGGGCGGCGACGAGACCGTGGACTCGTGTTCGTGCGAGTCGCTGTCAGTTGCGATACTTTTTGTGTTGTGAGCGGTTTTTCTTAGGTGAGAAGGAATCTCCGAGAAATTGGACGGCAACTTGGCAATTGTACACTGGGATGTCTCCGATCCGTGCTTAGTGCTTACTAGTGATTTCCTTAATCTATCCCGACACGCCACCTTGTCCTTGCGTACCGTATCCATCTCAGCTATTCTGGCAATTGTTACAGATCGTGTAATGATATATACTTCTCCGGTCCCAGAATATAAGCGTTTTTGAGATGGTCCAAGTTATTCTTTTTTCAACTTTGACTTAAATGTCGTTGTTGGATTCATCATAAAATGAATTATCGTAAGAGATTTGCTAATTATCAAGCGATTGAGATTCCGTATATCTCTCAGTCACACTTTCGGAACAATGAAAATATACTGCTCGAACAACTAAGTTGCACAGCTGAATGAAAAATTTAGGGTGGTGTTCTTCAAGAGTTAGGGTTAGGTTTAGGTACTTCCATGGCGTGTTTGGAAAAGAAAACGGCGTCGGCGGCGACGGCGGCAACTTCTCGAGCACGAATTTGGAAGCTTCGGTTTTCAGACAGCGATGGCAAGGTGAAGGTGTCATCACTGATCATGATAAGGTACTTCGGCCCCTCCTTTGTCTAGTCGTGGTTCTTTTTGGCCATGGCTGTAGGCTAATGAGAGTTTTGGTTCCGCCGATATCCATCTGGATGTTGGTCGGATTTGTGTTTTCTCATGACAAATCTGGTGAAGAAGGAGTTGAAGAGTTCGAAGACAGGCTTGACGGCGGTAAGTTCATCCTTTTTGCATGTGGAAGGTTATTAGTCTACTTTTTTTTGCGAAATGGTTGGGTTTCAATTTCCTCTCGTCGGAAGTGAGGATGACGGTGGTGGATGGTGAGATGCCGTATTCGTTCAGATCGGAGTTCTCGTCCGTGGCATATCCGTTTAGGATAGTGATCCTAAATAGTGGAATTTGCGGCACTTTCAAGGTTTCTTCTCTCCCATCAATAGAGTTGGCGTTGTTTGGGTGACTTATGTAATCAAGGGATGTACTATGATTTAATATCAACGAAATTCCCTTTTTGCAAAAAAAAATCTAATGACCGGAAAAAGTGATATGCAACTCCCAATTTCAATCACTTGAGAAGGAGAGAACCTTATCATAATATGCAACTCTTCATATTCGTAATATCCTTTTTATAAATATTTTTTTGAACCAAACAGCAGGGAAGCCCCCTACTCATTTTTTTATATATATATATAAAAAAGAATATTTACAAAGTTGTACAAAGGCCCTAGGCCTAAAAAAAGACCCTAACGAAAGAACAATTAGCGTATATTACACAACCAATTACCAATTATCAAGTAAAATCTTGGTGCTTGGTTAGCTCTTAGAGCAGCGAAAGCAAACTCCTCCTTGAAGCACTTTTTCCATCTATTCAGGCTCAAAGTTTCACCATAAAAAATAATACCATTTCTATGACACCAGATGGTCCATGCAGCAACAATAACAACCTCTCAATAGATCTTATTTCCAAATCTTTGTCTTGAATCAAGCAGCATTGCGTCAGGATTCAAAGCTGTGTTCCAGTTGACACCAATGAAGGTCCAGCACCACCTACTAAAAGGGCATTGAAAGAAAAGGTGAAGGAGAGTTTCCTCCTGCTGCATGTTACACAGAACACGGTTGTATGATGGTAAAGCCTTATTTTTTTCTTCTGAGAAGATTCCTCGTGTTCAACCTGTCTCTTAGTAGCAACCAGAAGAAAAATTTTAGTCTGCTCTTACAGCAGGATTTCCACATCCACTTAAACCAGGGCGATGCTTGACAGTCACCAATGAGCTTGAGGTATGCTTGTTTAGAAGAGAATTCAGTTGACCCCAGATATATGACCAGATATCATGTTCATCAGGACTAACAGCAAGTGCTGAAGTAAATTTTGAAGAACTTCCAGCTGTTCATAGGCTTCCATTGACAGAGGTAACATTAGTGAAGCGTGGTGATCTTGACTCAAGAAAGAAGCAACTGAGATCTCCTTATTTCTGACAAATGAGAATAGCTGAGGATACTGCCAACGCAGAGCTCCAAAGTCCCATGTGTCTTGCCAGAAAGTGCATGTATTACCCTTCAGAACCTTGCATTGTGCAATCATGATAGCCAATTTCATAATATCCTTCCACCAGAAAGACCCCCTTGGATGATATGTATCTGGGGGGGGGGGGGGGGGTGGGTTTACCAGATGAGTATAGGTGTCTCCAAGTCATTTGCACCCATGGAAGATCCATATTGTTGTAGAATTTGTGGAGAAATTTTAAGAGAAGAGCAGTGTTTTGTGTTCTCAGGTTAACAATGCCAAGTCCACCTTGTTCCTTCGGTCTTTTGGCTTTGTCCCAGGCAACCCAGGCAGGATCCCTTTCTATTGATGTCACCTCCATCCCACAATAGGTGCTTACGCTATACATCAGCCTGATCTAGGATTGTAAATGGAATCTTTATGGTGCACATGTAGAAAATTAGTGAGGCCGAAATAACTGAGTTCTCCATAATGAGCCTACTAGAATAGTCCAAGAATCTATTGATGCCCATCATAATTCTCATCTATGTCCCTAAATTCTTAAAACAAAGATTTAAACTATCTTAGGGTTCTCATCTGGGTCCATAAATTCTCAAACTAAGTTTTTTTTTTCTGCTGCTCTATGTTGTCACCGTCATCACCACCGCCAAGATGCTTCTTCACCTGTTGCCCTTACATCGAGCTGCCTTGTCATCTCGTGCTACCTAGTTCCGTGAGACATCGCCCACTAGGCCGCATTATTCATCTAATTGCGCCATCGAGTGCTTGGAAAAGGATATTGATGTTATACCCATCGATGTTTCTGTCTTCGAAGATTCCTAACTGAACTAAGCTCGGTGCTAGATTTTTTTAGGGCAGCAACAACTCTTGTTCTACTTCTTAAATCGACCAGTAAAACTTTGAAATGTATGCCAATGAATTTGTCTCAAACAACCTTTGCAACCTTTTGTCCTTCTAAAAATTTGCACACAAAAGATCCCCTCCTTCAGATCTAAAGGACATCATTTCTTCTCATAAGCATCACTTAAATCAAACGGCCAGGAACATTTGGATTATCCCCTCCCTCCTCCACCCACATCGGCAGTTTCCCCATGATTATCCTTTGGTACCATGGACCAGAATGGCGCCTCGACATCCAAGCATTCAGGTCGAAGACAACCATACACCTCATCAAGGTGATCCGTCCTCAGTGCACGGCATCGCCTCTTCCGCAGCTGACGATCTCTGTCCTCAGTTTGTGGCATCGCATCCTCGGCAACCGCTGATCACCGTGATACCATGCTTGAGTTTCCATGTATGCATGAGTTTTACCCTGTGTCGGGTACCCATTTTCTAGGTACCCTATACAGTATACGTACGAAGTAACAAAGCGTGGAAGTCAGCCGAGATCCAAAGGCCTTGTACACGGCCGAATGGTGAAAGGCAGGGCCCGTGCGGTGGCCCAGTCGGGCAGAAGGCGCAACTACGGCCTTTAGCCCACATAACCTCTACTCCTCACGGCCCGCGAAGAGCCCGGACGCACATGGCCGCCTGGACGCGGTCTCCCCCTGGGATTACGACTGCTCTAGTGTCAACAGAGCCCGGCTCGGGTGCGGCAACGAACCCGACTCCCCGCGGCGGGAGTCGGGCGCCACGGAGTCGAGCGACTTCCCCGACCAAACACCGGCCAGCCGCCGTCCGTCGCCCATAGGCTCCGGCCGTGGTCGGGATCGGCGGAGGGCCGCGACCCGAAGCGAACCCGACCACCACGGCTGGGAGGCGAGCTCGGGAACGGCGTGGACGCTTTGGTCAAACTCAGGTGTACGGCCGGCCGATTCGGATAAGATGACGCTCCAAACCCACTCCTGGGCGGTGCGAAAGTACACTGTACCTGACGTACGATGGAGTGGGGTGTCGCATCCAGATCAGGCATAGAACGGCGCGTGCATGCACCAAGTACGCTGTACAGTTGCAACAGTGCATGGAATGACCGTCAACTCCACAGAGATCAACAGCGCACCAATAGTGATCAACAGTGCAGATCAGAGAATGGGCGCCCCACAGCGCCCGGACAAGACACGGATGACATCGTCACACGACTTGGCGCGAGGATTGTGGTGGAAGACACCGGAACCAGCGAGGACGGCCCGACTCCGTCTCCACCGCCTCTTCACTCGACTTTCCTTTCTCTTTTTTATTCTCCTTTCCCCCGTCTGTAACCGTTCTCCCTTGACATATAAAAGGAAGGATTGGGCCCAGGAGGAAGGGGACTGGACTCTGGACAAGGCTTTTGGACTGTCTGAGAGTTCTCTTGTCATTCACACACACAACACCAAGACAGAGACTTGGGAGCGAATCCCTCTCTCGACCACCGCTTGTAACCCCTACTACGAGCAACGAGAGCAAAACCACAAACTGGACGTAGGGCCTCTTTCGTGCCTGAACCAGTATAATCCACCGTGTCACACACAAATCATCTGATCGCCGTCGAGCGCGTACAAATTTACTCGTCGGCCGGTTACTAAACGCCGACAGTTGGCGCGCCAGGTAGGGGACCTCAGCGCGTTCCACGACGATCACATCGCCAGCTGATGGCTTCGTGGCCGCCAGCATCTCGCGGTCGTCTCCCGTCTCGCGGAGGCGTCCGCGGAAGGGAGCGGAGGCGCTACGCCGCGCCTTCTTCCCGGTTCTACACCCCGTACACGGTTCCGTACCGTGTTTTTCGTTTCGGCGACGTGGACTTCCTGACGGACCACACCGAGCTGCAGAGGATGCGCAGCAGCGCCGGCGCGGAGCCGCTGCGCGTCTTCACGTCGGATGTCTACGTCTCGCGTGGACCGGGGGCCCGAGCACTGCCCGTGCGCATCGAAGCGTACCTCGGTGCGAACCCTCGGCCCGACGAATGCCGGCGCATTTTCTACGCGCTGGCACTCCTCAACAACTGCCTTGTTGAGGGACCACCGCTTCCGCCTGGCTACGAGGCCTGGGAGCGTCGAGCCTCCCTGCCGCCTCGGCTGCGGGAGTCCATGGAGGCGTTGGAGCACGAGCTCGCGTGTCGCTTCCCGCCTGGCCGGACAGGACATCCTGGTCCTGCCATAGGCGCATCGGTGTCTGTGGGCGCGGAGCCCACCGACACACAGGACCGCGACTCTGTCGAGGACCTGCTTGTTGAGTGATTCGACGCGCTCACGTTTGACCCGTCCCGCGAGTGCCTCATGGCCGAGATCCGGGACGGGGATGTCGCCGACCCCGCCGACGGGGAAGGCGACGATGGGGGCGAGCCGCCTGAAGGTGGCGGCGCGAACCCAAACCCGGTACCTGAGGTGGGAGGGGCCGCACCCCCACAACAGGACCCGCCAGCGCTAGAGCAGCTGCTCGCGCGCAGGCGTGAGCTGGCCGACATCGAGTGCGGCATCGAGCGGGAACGTCAGCTCCTGGAGCAGGAGATCGCCAAGCAGCGTGCCCCCGGAGGGCGCGCCCGAGCCATGGCACGCGACGTGCAGCACCGTATCGTGCATGACGTCGCGGACACCCCTCTTCACCTCCCACGAGCCAGCCAAAACCTGGCGGCAGCCGCGGCTCTCGCGCGCAACCTGCCGCAACCCGCAACTCCGGAGGATGACCGGAAGCGCAAGGAGCTCCTGCGGCTGCTTGAGGTGGCGGCGGAGCAGCAGGCCGAGAGCTCGCTATCCCGGCAGCTCGCTTTGAGCGCTCTACAGCGCTCCGTCGATCGCCACGACGACAAGGAGGCATCAGTGGCGCAACCTTCACGCGGGTCCAGCGGCCGCAACATGCCTCCCATCAAGGAGCGTGTGGGGCCCATGCGGGATGCGCGCATCCTCCTCGAAGCGCGGAGGCGCGATCCGGTCCGTGGCAATCGGCGCGAAGCCGAGATGCGCGGCTACCAACCGCGATGTGGCGGCCGCTACGACCCGGAGGAGGATCGGAGTCCGAGCTCTCCACCACCAGGGCCGCGCGCCTTCGGGCATCACATCCGGTGCGCGCCGTTCCCGCAGCGGTACCGCGCGCCCACCAACATAACCAAGTACTCGGGCGACTCCGACCCGGCTATTTGGTTAGGGGACTACCGACTCTCCTGTCTGGCCGGCGGTGCCGACAGTGATGAGTTCATCATCCGCAACCTCCCGCTCTACCTCGCCGACCCAACGCGGGCGTGGCTTGAGCACCTCCCGGAGAGGATCATCCAGAGCTGGGAGGATTTGCAGGACGTCTTCATCGGCAACTTCCAGGGGACGTACGAACGCCCCGGGAACCCGTGGGACCTCCGCAACTGCCGCCAGCAACCCGACGAGACCCTGCGCGACTACATCCGGCGGTTCTCGAAGCAGTGCAACGCGCTGCCCAACATCGCCGATGCCGACGTCGTCAGCGCGTTCCTCGCCGGGACGACCAACAAGACACTGGTGCACGAGCTGGGGCGCAGCAGCCCCCGCACCACCAAGGACCTCCTCGACATCGCCACCAACTTCGCGTCCGGCGAGGACGCAGTGGGGGCGATCTTCACCAAGACTCCGGCCAAGCTCAAAGCCAAGGCCAAGAGGGAGGAGTCGATGGGAGGGGCCGGCCCCTCCAGCCAGCCCAAGAAGAAGAAGAAGAAGAAGGGCAACGTCGCGCGACAGGAGGCGTCTCTTGTCGCCGCGGCGGAGCGCAAGCCGAAGCGCGCGCCTGCGGAGGGCGCGTCCAACTTCTTCGAGAAGAAGCTCGAGGAGCCCTGCACCAACCACGCGTACCCCGTCAGGCACGCCCTCAAGGACTGCGGGCTGCTCCGCAGGTTCCTCAGCAGCAGCTCCAAGAAGGCGGAGCGCGAGGACCCGCCGCCCAAGGGCGGCGATGACGACAAGGGTGGGGATGACGATGCCTTCCCCCACCCTGAAGGCTGCCTCATGATCTTCGGGGGACCGGAGGCCTGCGCGCCGCGAAGGCAGCAGAAGCTCGTCCGCCGCGAGGTCTACGCCGCGGAGCCGGCCGTCCCCACTTTCCTGAAGTGGTCCGACTCCGCGGTCACGTTCGACCGCTCCGACCACCCGGAGCGCGTACCCCGGCCGGGGCGCTACCCGCTCGTTGTCGAACCCATCATCGGCAAGAAGCGGCTCTCCAAGGACGGAGGCAGCGGCCTCAACATCCTCTATGGAGAGACCCTCGACGCCATAGGGATCAGTCGGGACCGTGTCCGACCGACTCGGGCACCGTTCCACGGGATCGTCCCCGGCAAGCATGTGGTGCCACTCGGGCAGATCGATCTGCCCGTGACTTTTGGCACCGCCGCCAACTACCGCACCGAGACGCTGACTTTCGAGGTGGTGGACTTCCCCGGGGCGTACCACGCTGTACTCGGGCGGCCGTGTTACGCGAAGTTCATGGCCGTCCCCAACTACACCTACCTCAAGCTCAAGATGCCGGGCCCCAAGGGGGTCATCACGGTGAGCACGTCCATCCAGCGCGCCTACGAGTGCGACCGCGAGGCCTGCGAGGTCGCGGAAGCACTCCTGCACAAGGACGAGCTCCCGGCTGCCGCTGCGACGGCGGAGGAGGCCGCGCCCGACTGCAAGAGCAAGACCGGGTTGTTCGACCCGGCCAAGGACATCAAGGAGATCCTGCTCAACCCAGCCGACCCCGACGGCAAGACCGTGCGCATCGGCACCTCGCTTTCCGACAAATAGGAAAGCGCGCTCGTCGACTTCCTCCGAGCCAACCAGGACATATTCGCGTGGAAGCCTTCCGACATGCCGGGCATCCCGAGGAACGTCGCCGAGCACTCCCTGTGTATCAAGCCGGGCTCTCGCCCGGTAAGACAACACATGTGCCGCTACGACAAGGAGAAGCACAAGGCCATCGGTGAGGAGTTATCGAACTCTTAGCTGCTGGGTTTATCAAAGAGGTGTACCACACCGAGTGGTTATCCAATCCTGTACTTGTGAAAAAGAAGAATGGAAAGTGGCGGATGTGTGTTGACTATACGAATCTCAATAAGGCGTGCCCGAAGGATCCGTTTCCTTTGCCGCGTATTGATCAAATCGTAGACTCGACCGCTGGGTGCGAAACCCTTTGCTTTCTCGATGCGTATTCTGGTTACCACCAGGTCCCATTAAAAGAGTCCGACCAGCTCGCGACTGCGTTCATCACCCCGTTTGGCGTGTATTGTTATGTAACGATGCCGTTTGGGTTGAAAAACGCCGGGGCAACGTTCCAACGGTGCATGATCAAATGTTTCGAAGATCTCATCGGTCGGATCGTCGAAGCATACGTGGACGACATCGTCGTAAAGTCCAGAAAGACCGATGACCTTGTCGCCGACCTCGACCAAGCTTTCCAAAAGCTGAGGGTGTGTGGTATAAAACTGAACCCGGAGAAGTGTGTCTTCGGAGTTCCGAAAGGCATGCTGCTAGGTTTCCGCGTCTCGGAACGGGGCATCGAAGCCAATTCCGAGAAGATTGAGGCCATCGCTAGGATGGGCCCCATTCAGAACCTAAAGGGCGTACAACGTGTCATGGGATGCCTCGCGTCCCTCAGTCGGTTCATCTCCCGACTCGGGGAGAGGGGCCTTCCCCTGTACCGACTACTCAAGAAGTCGGAACACTTCGTTTGGAGCCCCGAGGCGCAAGCCGCGCTCGATCGGCTTAAGATGGTGCTATCGAACGCACCCGTCCTGACAGCCCCTGCAGAGCGCGAGCCTCTCCTCTTGTACATCGCCGCGACCACCCAGGTGGTCAGTTCGGCGCTGGTGGTGGAGAGGAGCGAGCCCGGTCACGCTCTAAAAGTCCAGCGACCGGTATACTTTGTCAGCAAGGTTTTGTCCGACACCAAGACCCGCTGGACTCAGCTGCAGAAGCTGTTGTACGCGGTCGTCATCACGAAAAGGAAGCTTCGTCACTACTTTGACGCGCATCCGATTACTGTGGTCACCTCCTTCCCTCTCGGCGAGGCTTTGAGGAGCAAAGAGGCCACGAACAAGGCCGCCAAGTGGGCCCTTGAGCTCATGGGATAGGAGCTCGAGTTCGCCCCACGCACCGCGATCAAGTCGCAAGCGCTCGCGGACTTCGCTGCCGAGTGGACCAAGATCCAGCTGCCACCCGCGCCTGTCGAGCAAGAATGTTGGAACATGTATTTCGACGGCTCGCTGACGAAAAGAGGCGCGGGAAGCGGTTTTGTACTTGTCTCACCACTCGGGTCCCGACTGCGCTACGCAGTCCGACTCAACTTCCCCGCATCCCACAACGTGGCGGAGTACGAGGCACTTGTTAACGGGATGAAGGCGGCGGTAGAACTCGGCGTCAAAAGGCTGGCAGTCTTCGGCGACTCCCAGCTTATTGCCGATCAGGTGACGAGCGAGTCGAATTGCTCGAACCCGAAGATGACGGCCTACTGCGTCGAGGTGCGGCGACTAGAAGAGAAGTTCGAAGGCTTCCAGGTCAGTCACATACTCCATCGCTACAACGAGGAGGCAGATGGCCTCGCAAAGATGGCCGCCAACCGGGACCCGGTCCCTGTCGGCGTCTTCTCCCACGATCAGCAGAAGCCGTCCGTGCGGGAGGTGCCGGCCGCGCCAACGGCGGATGCCTCAGCAACCCAACTGAGCGGCGCCGATATCTCGCCAACAGAAGGTGCGTGCCCTCCTCTCGGAGATGACTCGGGCCGAGCCGTGCTTGCCATCCCGACCGCTGACGAAGCGGATGGGGACTCGGGCCCTACTGCTGACGAAGCGGTCGGGGGCTCGGGGGCTGTGCTCGACCCGGTATCCGACTGGAGGACTCCGCTCCTCGACTGCTTACTCCGCGAACAACTCCCCTCCGACCAGACGGAAGCTAGGCGCCTCGCGCATCGAGCCAAGTCATTCGTCGTAGTCGGCGGCGAGCTCTATAAAAAGAGCCACTCGGGGGTACTTCAGCGCTGCATCCCCATCGAATGGGGAAAAGAGCTGCTGTTCGATATCCACGCCGGCGAGTGCGGCCACCATGCGGCCCCAAGGAGCCTAGTCGGAAAGGCGTTCCGGCATGGTTTCTACTGGCCGACGGCTGTGTCCGATGCCACCAAGGTAGTGCGCACCTGCGAAGGGTGCCAATACTACGCACGGAGGACCCACATGCCAGCGCAAGCCCTTCAAACCATACCCATCACTTGGCCCTTCGCCGTGTGGGGATTGGACTTGGTCGGGCCCCTGAAGAAGGCGCCCGGGGGCTACACGCACTTGCTGGTCGCCGTCGACAAATTCTCCAAGTGGATTGAGGCACGACCCCTTGTGAAGATCAGGTCAGCAGAAGCTGTTCGATTCTTCACCGACATCATCCACCGCTTTGGAGTGCCGAACTCCATCATCACCGACAACGGAACGCAGTTCACCGGCAACGAGTTCCTCGAATTCTGCGACGACTACAACATCCGAGTCGACTGGTCGGCGGTTGCGCATCCGCAGGCCAACGGCCAGGTCGAGCGGGCGAATGGTATGATCCTGCAAGGGCTCAAACCGAGGATTTTCAACAAATTGAAGGTCCATGCCGGACGATGGGTAAATGAGTTACCTGCAGTGCTGTGGAGCTTGCGCACTACACAGAGTCGGGCGACTGGGCAAACACCGTTCTTCATGCTCTACGGAGCGGAGGCGGTGCTCCCGACTGACATCGAGTACGACGCTTCCCGAGTTCGCGCTTTCAACGAGGAGGCCAACAAAAGATTTCTCGAGGACGCCCTCGACCAAATCGATGAGGACCGAGAAGTCGCCTTGATGAAGTCCGCCAAGTACCAACAAGCCATGCGCCGCTACCACGGACGGCGTGTTCGCGGCCGCGCGTTCAAGGAAGGAGACTTGGTCCTCCGACTGGTGCAGAGCAACAAAGATCGCCACAAGCTATCACCGCCATGGGAGGGGCCATTCGTCATCGCTGAGGTGCTGCGTCCCGAAACATACAAGCTCATGGACTCAGAAGGCCAACTCGTCGCCAACGCCTGGAACATTGAGCAGCTACGTTGCTTCTACCCTTAGCTCTGTAAATTCGTTTGTTGATTTCTTCCATTTCGTCATCATCGAACGAACTCGAGGGTTTTCTTTTTTACACCTCTTGGGCAGCCGTCTGGGTGTGCTCCACGCGGGGCTCCACCCGGCGGGTGTGGCTTTGTGCCGCGTCAATTTTGTATGCGCGTGGGACGATGCTCCTAAGAGAAACAACGCAATTCGATTAAGAGCGAGACCCCGCGAACGCAAAATCGACGTCCTAAAGCTTGAAGTGTGACGAGTCGCAACGAAAACCTCGAATTCTGGACGTCGACTCGAGGATCGGCCAGTTCACGCCTGCGCACCCGACGCCCCCAGTGGATAGGGACGGCCCGAGCTGCTGGTCGGAATCAGGTCGATTTTCTAGAACTCCGGGTACTCGAAACGAATCGTCACACGAAAAGAGCAAAACAAACAGAAACTTGCGAAAAGCGAAACGAAAACAAATACAAACAAACGGGCGCGCACGCCCGCGAATTCGTTTACAAAACAAGGCCCACACAGGGCCCGACTCCAGCAACAACCGTCTAACCTTCTAATTTCCACCTTCGCCCCGGCGCGAAGGGATCATGTCCAGGTTGCCGTTGGCAAGACGGTGCGCAAAAGGAACCACCTCTTCCTCGATCTGCTCCAAGTCAGCTTCGCTACAGGAAGGCTCGTAGCCTCCCGCCAGTATGTCCATCCTGAAGTTATCCCCGTAGTGGCTCCTCGCCACGGCAAAGGCGACCTGGACCCCGGCCCGGAGGCACTCCTCCTCCTGCATGCGGAAGTAGGTGGAGAGCGCCGCCACCTGCGGGATCACCGATGTGGCGTCAGGCGGGCGCGGCACTCCGACCTCGTTGCACGCAAGCTCCATGGCCTGGCGTAGCAGGTCGAGATCCGCCAGCGCCTTCTGCGACTGCTCCTGGAGCTCCTTCGCGTCTGGCCAAAATAGCAAAGCTGGTCACTCGATCGAAAGAGGACAAAAGCTGGAGTGGCAGGACAAACGAAGGACAGGTAAAATCGGCTTACTCTTTAGCTCCTCCTGCACCCTCTGGAGCTCGGCGGTCACGTTGGTTAGCGACGACTGGGCGGCGAGCTTGAGCTCCCTCTCTTGGCCCAGCGCTGTCTCGGCGACAGTGCGGAGATCATGCTCCGTCTTCAGCTCCTCCGCTCGGGCCTTCACCAGCTTCTCCGCCGCCTCGGCACGCTCGACCATGTCGCACAGCACCGACTCCGCGTCGGTGGCTCGCTTCTCCGTCGCCTCCGCTGCCTTCGTCGCGGCCTCGGCGGTCTCGGCGCGGCGGCGAATGGGGTCGGAGATGCGCCGCGTCTCCGCCAGCTCGGCACCCCGTGCGGTGTACTCCGTCAGCAGGTGCCGGACGAAGTTCGACTTCAGCTTGCTATTCGCGAGGCAAGACTGCGGGTGGCAAAGGAGGTCGTGAGACGAGAAAGTAGGTGCGGAAAAGCTTGCAAGAATAACAGGCAGAATCAAAGAAACAAATACCACCACTCACCTCGAGGGGAACCCGCGAGTTCATCATCTGCTTCTTCGCGGCGTCGACCTCCGCCTGGATCATGTCCAGCCGGCTGTAGGTGCTGGAGAGCTCCTGGGTCATGAACAGCCAGGACTCCGACTCCCTCGAGTCGGACAACGGGACCGGGCCCTCCGGCGTGTTCACCAACACGTCCGGCCCCCAGCCGGACCGTGCCAGGTACTGGAGCCTGGGAACTCCTCCAGCGGCAACCCCTGCGGCGCCGGCGGCTACCCCTGCGGCGGCTGCGTCCCAAATCGGGTCGCCGGCTGCGCCTCCTGGCTGCGGGACGGCTCCCCGACGAGCCGCCGTGGCGCCGCCAGCGCCACCGGCCCTCGACGACGACGACGGGCCTTGCGCAGGCGGTGGGGTGGCCCTCTGCCGGGACTCGACAGCTCGACCCCCGGAGTCGGGGGCTGCGCTCGAAGTGGGCACGGCGCCCTGCTGCGCCGCCGCGACGCGTCCCGCGTCATCCGGTGCCACAAGGACATCCGGCTGCCCTTGCGCGGCGTCCTCCGGCCTCGGAGCGGGATCCTCCTGGCTCCGACTCCGCTCGGCGGCTAGCCGCAGGACCTTGCGTGGGGCGAGCTGGGGCCCATCCCATTTCGGGACGGGGCTGAAAGGAGGCGCATCGCCGATTAAAAAAAAACAAAAAGAAAGAAAGAGACGAAAAACTAACAAAATTACAGTGGAGCAAACTTACGCGACGGACCGCTTACGCTTCCGCGTAGGCCTCGTCGACGGGCGCCCCGAGTGCTGTCCAGCGACCGTCTGCGGCGCCGCGTCGGGGATGGGCTCCTCGCCACCCCGCGCCCCCTCGTCGAGGGTCGGACACGACTCGTCGGGCCCCGCGGGCGGGGTCGCTCTCGGCGCGTCCTCCGTTTGGGCCATCCCCGTGCCGGTCTCGGGGACGGTCGAAGAAGTTGGGACCGCCTCGGCCGGAGGTGAGGTCCCGGCCGGAGCGGTGACGGACACGAGGACGTCGCGGCTCCCCGCGGAGGCCGCCGAAGCGGGCACGATCGTGACGATGCCGCCGGAACCACTTGATGGGGGCCCCTGGCCCCCGCTAGCGACATCGCCCATCGGAACCGGCTGCGCACCGTCGTCATCGGGGATGACGGCGTCGATCCACGCGTCGTCGTGGTGACTGCCGTCGCTTGCGCTGCCGCTGCTGTGGTCGAGTGCCGAGTCCGCATCGAACTCGGACTCGGTGTCGACCGCTTCGCCGCGCCGGCAGCGACGCGCCCGTTCTTGCCTCCTCTCCTCGTAGGCGTCCTTCCGGGTCTTGCGGCGATCCTTTCGCCGCTTCAGCCTCTCGCCGTGAGCACGTTTCACTGCTCGCCGGTGCGCGTCCTCGGGTAAGGGCGCTGCCGAGCAGCGAACGGCCAACCCCGGCTGCACCCAAAGGATAAGGACGCGGCGTTCATCCAATTTAAACTAACAACGTTAATCAGCCAAGAAGGTGTGGGAAGAAAGCTTACGAAGCGAATCGCATCGGGGTGCGGCAGCGCAGCGGGGTGGCCCGCGACGGGCCACTCGAACTCGTTGTCGCGGAAGTGCAGGGCGGACTTGCCGGCCGCCTCCGACAGTCGCGCCCCGATCTCGCGGTGGCTCAACGGCTCGTCGATCGCCATCGCCGTCCCCCGGAGGTCGGCGTCCGGCGTCATCTCCCACATGGGGAGCGCCCGGCGCATCAACGGCAGCACGCGGATGCTGTGGAAGTGGCCGGTGACGCCGACCATCGACACCCCTCGGTCGCGCAGCACCGCCACGGCATCGATGAGGGGTCGGAGCGCCGCAACCTCCTTGTCCCCGAGACTCCAGTGCCAGCAGTCAGGGGGCCCGGACAGCCGAGCGTTGGTGAACTTGGGTAGCTCGCCGGTGCGCTCGTTCTTCAGATAGAACCACCGGTTGTGCCATCCCGAGTTGGAGGAGGTGTGCACCCACGGGATGTAGCTCGGCGCCCGCTCCACGCGGAGGCGCAGGCTCGCGGAGCCCATGAGCGGGACTCGCCCGCGGACGGTGTGCAGCGACGCCTTGAAGAAGTACCTCCACAAGTCGAAGTTGGGGAGGATGCTGAGGTAGGCCTCGCACAGCGTGATGAAGCCGGCGATGTGGCCGATCGAGTTGGGATTGAGGTGCTGAAGCTCGATCCCGTAGTAGCGCAGAAGCCCGCGGAAGAAGGGGTGCGCCGGCATCCCGAATCCGCGGGAGTGGAAGTGGAAGAACGAGACGACATAGTCGTCCGGCGGAGAGGGCGACCGCTCAGACGGCGCCGTCCACTCCACCGCGTCGGATAGCGGGCGAAGGAGGCCCTTCACCACCAACCCGCGCAGCAGTTCCGGCGTCACCACCGACTCCGGCCACTCGACTCCCCCTTCCGCCATCAGATTCAGCGGGATAAGGGAGCGCGGATGACGTCAGGATCGGATCGACCGGCGGCGGTGGCAAATCGGATCGACCAGCATCAAGGTGATCCGTCCTCAGTGCACGGCATCGCCTCTTCCGCAGCTGATGATCTCTGTCCTCAGTTTGTGGCATCGCATCCTCGGCAACCGCTGATCACCGTGATACCATGCTTGAGTTTCCATGTATGCATGAGTTTTACCCTGTGTCGGGTACCCATTTTCTAGGTACCCTATACAGTATACGTACGAAGTAACGAAGCGTGGAAGTCAGCCGAGATCCAAAGGCCTAGTACACGGCCGAATGGTAAAAGGCAGGGCCCGTGCGGTGGCCCAGTCGGGCAGAAGGCGCAACTACGGCCTTTAGCCCACATAATCTCTACTCCTCACAGCCCGCGAAGAGCCCGGACACACATGGCCTCCTGGACGTGGTCTCCACCTGGGATTACGACTGCTCTAGTGTCAACAGAGCCCGGCTCGGGTGCGGCAACGAACCCGACTCCCCGCGGCGGGAGTCGGGCGCCATGGAGTCGAGCGACTTCCCCGACCAAACACCGGCCAGCCGCCGTCCGTCGCCCATAGGCTCCGGCCGTGGTCGGGATCGGCGGAGGGCCGCGACCCGAAGCGAACCCGACCACTACGGCCGGGAGGCGAGCTCGGGAACGGCGTGGACGCTTCGGTCAAACTCAGGTGTACGGCCGGCCGGTTCGGATAAGATGACGCTCCAAACCCACTCCTGGACGGTGCGAAAGTACACTGTACCTGACGTACAATGGAGTGGGGTGTCGCATCCAGATCAGGCATAGAACGGCGCGTTCACGCACCAAGTACGCTGTACAGTTGCAACAGTGCTTGGAATGACCGTCGCCAAACTCCACAGAGATCAACAGTGCACCAATAGTGATCAACAGTGCAGATCAGAGAATGGGCGCCCCACAGCGCCCGGACAAGACACGGATGACATCGTCACACGACTTGGCGCGAGGATTGTGGTGGAAGACACCGGAACCAGCGAGGACGGCCCGACTCCGTCTCCACCGCCTCTTCACTCGACTTTCCTTTCTCTTTTTTATTCTCCTTTCCCCCGTCTGTAACCGTTCTCCCTTGACATATAAAAGGAAGGATTGGGCCCAGGAGGAAGGGGACTGGACTCTGGACAAGGCTTTTGGACTGTCTGAGAGTTCTCTTCACACACACAACACCAAGACAGAGACTTGGGAGCGAATCCCTCTCTCGACCACCGCTTGTAACCCTACTACGAGCAACGAGAACAAAACCACAAACTGGACGTAAGGCCTTCTCGTGCCTGAACCAGTATAATCCACTGTGTCACACACAAATCATCTGATCGTCGTCGAGCGCGTACAAATTTACTCGTCGGCCGGTTACTAAACGCCGACACCCTGCATTTATTTGCTTCATAATTGCTTCATAATTGAAAACCAAGTGTTCAAAATGCTTCTCGAAGGAAGTAGGAAGGCTGGTCCATGAAGTTTGTTGAAATAGCAAGAACTTGGATGTCTGATGCAGAACAAGGATATCCTTGTTTTTTTTTTGGTCAAATCATTTAGTCTTTTCGAGAAGTATATGCATGTAAACTGAAGGAAAGAGCAAAGCAACTAAGAATTTCCAGTTCTCCAATAATTTCTAAGATGTCCATCTGTTTGGGTAAAAATATATAGATGGTTTTATATTTTGTAATGTTAGACATTCTCTGGTAGGGGAATCATGATGGCAAGGGCATATTATTTCCATGTGACTGAAGTACTCAATTCATTCCATCTCATTTTTATATTCTTTATACATGTCTATGCTTCGTTTGATTTAATTTGCATCATCATCTTAGCGTTAGCACGAGAAATGTACTAGTGTATAAATAGTGTATCACACATTCAATACAATTCTTGTTGCATCAGTTCTCTCTAACTCTCGTTCTATCGCTCTACATGGTATTAGTGACCTCCTGGTCCGAGCCTTCGTCGCCTCCGACACCAGGAGCAACTCCTCCTCTTCGTCCTCTCTGGCGAACTTGCCTCTAGGCTCACCCCACATCATGACCTACCCACCCTAACTCCAAAATGCAGCTAATCAACATCAAATCCCACATCCATCTGTTTTGGATCTCAATGAATCCAACTATAGGGTCGCTGGTAGCAAATGTTCCTGGTCATCCTCATTAAGTTTGGCCTCATGGATCACGTCGATGGATCCATATCGCGTGCCAACTTTGATTGGGTGCAAAACGAATTTGCCATCATCTCTTGGTCCTACCTCTATGTCTTTCCTACTTGTTGCAACTACACTATAGATTAATGTTCATGACGTGTAGACATCACCATCGAACATACCTGAAGAATGATGTCATCTGGCTCTTGAACTTTGATCTAACTGGAATCATTCACTACTAGAGTCTAATTAGAGGTTCATCACGTGGGTTAACTCCTCTCTTAGAACCCTCATAAGCTCAACCAACTGGCCAGCTAGTAGAAAACTAGACAGCTTTGCTACATGGTGAAACCAGCGGCGCAACGCCTCTAGGTTTGGCTCTCAACTCGAAATACTTTGATAATATCGCAATAGTTACAGAGAGGGGCGTCCTTTGGATATTATATGAAGTGGGGACGTGCTTGTAGGCGTCCTCCACCGACCTATACATGAGATCTATCAAAAGGAAACAAATCTAGGTCGGCTACAACTCGGACTAGATTTTGTTATTCGCAGCTTTGCCTTTCAAAAATCATATATCATTTCTCCGGACTCTAAACGAAGCAAACTTGGACTCTATCTTGTAGCCCTAGAAAAGATCTACAATTGATCTTCAGTAAACTTCATCCTCATATCGCACAATGTGTTGCAAAATAATCTGTCCTAACTCAGATTCCTTTGTGTTGTACTCATTGCGGGCCTCATATCTCCTAGCTTTGTAGTCCAAATGATGTCATCCATATCTGTTCCAGAAAGCTCTCCACCATATATTCAACTCTGGTATTCAATATATTTGCATCGTCTTGAACTCCGAATACTCGTTACAAGATGTTGTTGTTTTGGACTCTGCGGAAATCTCCAGATTTAAGGAATATTTTGGGTGAGCCTTCTTGAAGACTTGTAACCAAGCAAATGAGTTTGAGCCTTGCGTGTTGGGCTTCATGAACGTCCTGGGAGTGCTTGAGGTGCCATGGGCTAAAGCTTTGACCCGTCTTTGATTGATAATTCACTCTGCTTGCATCTTATGTTGTATTTCGCCTAAAATGACACAAGAGCAAAACACGAAGATTAGTGGCAATAATCAACACAATAACATACATTACTCGACCAATTATTTCACCAGGCTTTATCACTTTCTTTCACCCTATACAGTAAAAGTTTAAACACCTCCTTAAACTCACTCCTCCAGCCCAGCAGGGAGACTGTGCTATTAGAAGATGACCCTACCATGCTATTTTCTAGAGGAAGAAGTCTATTTCGCCTCCCTCAATTCTTATAGGAGTTGTAACTTTTTCCCTCAACTACAAAACCGGGTAACCAGACTCCCTCAACTCCTTCTCTCACTTCAATTTACCTCCTTCGATGGTTTTCAGAGTGGTATTGTCCGACGTGGCATAGTGGGACTCACATGTCAGGTGCCGCGTCAGACAATACTGCTCTGAAAACCGCCGGAGGTAAATTGAAGTGAGAGAAGGAGTTGAGGGAGTTTGGTTACCCGGTTTTGTAGTTGAGGGGAAAATTTACAACTCCTATAAGAGTTGAGAGAGGCAAAGTAGACTTCTTCTTTTTCTAGACCACTATCTGAACGAAAATGTCTAGCATCATACAACACATACTGGTAGCGGAGTTTGTCGATCTACTATTACGTCAAAACATACAAAGGGGAAAATAGCATACATGAATATCCAAAGCGATACTAATATCCAACACACGCTATTGATGTCTCAAATTATTAAAATCTACAAAAATAACACTGTAAACAAACTAAATATTGTTACATGAACCACACTGCCCTCATGAAACAACTCTTATTCCAAGCACTCAGAGAGACTCCAAACAATAGTATGGAATTGGATAGAAGCTTACTAGTCTAGCAAGCCCACAACTTAAGCACACTAATAAGTAAACCTCTGTTTTTTCCATGAGGCCGAGGATGAATCCGCCAGAGATCTTCAGAGTCGATGTTACGCTCAGAGCATCATGCAGATTTACATGAACCCAGGCCCATGGATAGCTTGGACGTTGTGGCACTGGCACATTTCCACTCCTCCCTGAAGATCTTGTTCGATGGGACATCCGCAGTCGTAGCAAAACACGAATTGGCACCTGGAGATGGTGCCAAATTAATTAGTGCCTAGTACTATGTACATAACACATTCATGCATGTAGAATACTTCCAGAAAAAAATGGATATGAGAAAACGATAGTGACATGAGACAACAGTGGGGCTGTTTGTTTCCTCTAGGCTAAAGTTTAGACCTGTCACATCAAAGAGAATCTTGCTATTTAAGAGTATTGAATCAAGTCTAATTACAAAACTAATTGCAGAACCCCTGGCCTAATTCGCGAGACGAATCTAACGAGAGTAATTAAGCTGTGATTAGACGATGGTCACTGTCGCATCACTGTAGCAAAACATAGACTAATTAGGCTCATTAGATGCATCTCATAAATTAGCACCCATCTGTCAAAAAAAGTTTTGTCATTAGACTAATCGAAATATTCTTAAATAGTAAGATTCTCTTTAATACGACATGACTAAAGTTTAGCCTCGAGGAAACGAACCGGCCGAGTATATGAAAATCGTAGTAGCACAGATTTGGGCTTAGGTCTCCCGGCAACCTTTGCTAACTAAATTATCTAGGCCTATTGGAACTATGAACATTTGCCAATTTACGGGCAAAAGTTTCATGTGAAAATTGGTGAATTTAACGTAAATTCAAACATAAGTTTGATTGTTTCTAAAGGGCCATAGTTGTGGCACCAATTATTCGAATCAAATTTAGCAAAATTACAATATTTACATGGAGACCTATGTTTTCATTTATAGAAACAATCAAAGAAGGAAGTAATAACGTTTCTTACCAGAAACAAGGAAACAAAAATAGGAAACTAATTGACACTCAAATTTTATTTTGATAGGTATATAATTCCGCCCACGGGCACTAACGGACCAGTTCATGATAATAATGGAACCGAAGAAATGCACTAACCTAAAACAAATAAACATGAGAGTGAAAGAAGAAGATACCTGCAGCGCATGAAACTGCAACCCGTGGTCCTCTCGACAAGCATCTTGCAATGGGGGCATTGCTTCCATTTCCGCTTAGCGGCAAGCTTCTTCACAAGACCTGCCTCTGGCCCCCCTGCGCAGTCATGATCACCATTGCCATTCGTGCTCCAATCCAAGCCACAAGTCATGCACATTAGGTGCTTGCAAGCAGGGCATGATGCTTTGGATGGTATTTTGGTGCCGGTGCCCTCGAGAATGATCTTGCATGCATGGTTTGGGCAGTAGAGACGCAAGTTTGGTGGGATGGCATGCTCGGTGAACCGGTCGCCCCAGCTACAGAACGTAGCATAGTTGATGGACTTCTTGCAGTGCTCGGGGTGAAGGAAGTTGTCGTTACCATAGCCTCTGCACTGCAGGTCGGAACAAGGGATGGGCAACTCATCAGAGAGGACCCTGCCCTCAATGTACATGGCCAACAGCACTGCACACAGAACCTATGGTGGCATTCCATGCCATGGAAAATGTCGAATATAGGTAGGGTTTCCAGGCATATACCACAATCAAACCTGGGAACATCAGTGTCCTCGAGAGGAGGGACCCTCACATGCGTCTTGGTAGACAGGCCCACCTCATCAGGTTCAAGTTCGGATGGATGAAGACCCCATCTGTTGGCAGTGTTTTCAAGGGACGAGTTCGAGACGCCATCTTCGGCGGTTGGGCAGTGGTGACGTGGTTTCTCTTCCAAAGGTGTTGTGGATCTTGTAGGATATTGCCATGAAGGTATTCCATTTTTGTGGAGTTCTGGGTCCTCCATTTCTCTAGCATTTGAGCATCATGAGCAATGGAGTCATACCAGTCATTATCGTGATCTTCCTCTATGCCTGGGAATATGTTATTATCGTGATCTTCCTTTGTGCCCGAAAAGATGTCATTATCGTGACCTTCCTCTATTCTTGGGAAGATTACACAAGATTCGACTTGAGCAGACAAAATCTGTCTTGGTGAAATAACATCCACACTGGTGGACACGTTGGGGAGATCAATGGATTGGACATTAGGCATCTCCTCTTGGAGGAGTATGGCCATTTGTTCTCGAAGAATGCGCTGAGCCTCAGGGTATGGCTGGACAAGTCTTATAACCTGCACAAGTTCTCGTAAAACCCCCTGTCGGAGACGTAGTAAGGCCATGTGTTCTTGAGGAAGTATGGCCATATGTTCTCGAAGAATGCGCTGAGCCAAAGGGTATGGCTGGGCAAGTCTTATAACCTGCTCAAGTTCTCGTAAAACCCTTGCAATCCTCTATCGGATGAAGTGATGTTGAGTGGTGCCTCCTGTGAGGGCATCAAGCTCATTGTTGGCACTGGTCTGGATGGCAAGCTGGTTGCTAGGGCCTGCACTATCTGCTGACGAGGTGAAGCTCTTCAAGGACGCAACAACATCTGCCTGAAAAGTGGTCTCCTTCCTGCCCCCCTCCACCACATCCATGGCTGCAGAAAAATCAAGTTTGATAGTTTCTTCCTCCAATGCCGACATATCTTTCTGAATATTTGCCCCATGTCCACAACATCCATGATTGCAACATCATTGTTGTCTGATGCTTTGTGAGATTGAGGCTGATCACTCACGGTACAATGGGGAGTCACAGAATAATTGTATGATTTCTCCTCTGCCATTGCTCACCCTCGTGAGTTTTGGATCTCCAAACAGGCCAATCAATTCATGGATAGGAATCTACACACACATAATAGGAAGGAACAAAGTGGTGTAAGATCGAACTGGCCTAAAAATATAGTAAACTGACACAAGTTCATCCTAAAGTGGAAGTCATGATTAGCAATCCGCTAGATATAACTCTTGTTGAATAGAAGGAATTTTTGGAATTTGGATAATCAGAGGCACTATTTGCATGAATAAACATCATCTTGTTCTGAAATCCCTCACTTTATTCCCCTGCCTAGCTACGACAACTAGTTACCACTAAGCTACTAATCGAGATGATGTTGCAATGCCAAAATATCAATGTTTTAGGGAGTCAATTTTTTTCCTATCTAATACTTTTTTATGACCGAACATTATATTTGAATACTCAACACATATGGCACCTTATCTCCCCCTCACTGCATTGCAACCACCCCCCCCCCCCCCCCCCCCCCCCCCCTCTCTTTTTTCTTCCTTTGGTGGTACTCGTAAGACAAACGATAATCATGTCATCATAGCACATGTGTAGCATGTTGGATGTGTGCACTAGTGACATGTCTGCATAGTAGCAACATATAAAATAGTGCTTGGATTGCAGTTGTACTTCAAATAACTCTTGATCAGTTGACTTCATATATATCAAATTATTAAAACTATTCTATGCAAAGAAAAAGAACAGAGTAAATTCGGCATGATGATGATGATAACCTATTGATGATAGAGGCTAGACTCACCAAAATTTACAATTATGGCAACAACAATAAGAGAAAAGGCATGGGGTGATTAGTGAGGGTAGGAACAAATATGAGGAACCTACCAGATCAAGATGTAATTTGATTATCTTGAGATACACAATTATAGGAAGTAACAAAGTGGTACTATATTGAATTGCCCAAAAAATGGAGCAAAATGCAAAACATCATCGTCAAATGATTTTTTTTTTGTAGCAACGCGCTAGACAACTCCAAGTGAAAATGGGGGCATATATAAACAAAACTTCCACATTTAAATATCAACAAAGTCATCCCCCCCCCCCCCCCCCCCCCCCCCCCTGCTGGACGACAAACCCAAGTTCCTCTGGTGCTAGTTACCACTCACAACTAAGGTAGTAACCAAAATTATTTTACAAGGCCAAGTGAAGTGAAGTGATATTACATTGTGTTTGAGGCACCTGATATATACTACCGAGTGTGCTACATCTTTCTCTTGATTGGTGATAAAATTTCATAATCAAATATATCTCTGCAAGTATTCAATGGATACATCATATTATTTAGGGAGTTACTATACATCGGTTGACTGAAAATACTGTTTTGCTCAGTCGATTGCGATCCACCATTAGATCCTCATCCAATCGCCAGAGCATCATCTTCTTCCTCTCTTTTGCTCTTCATTCTCTCTCGGTCCGATGGTGGCACATTGCTAGCACACTCCCCCGCCTACCCCCCTCCTCCGGCCATCCCCAGCGGCATCCCTAGCATCGGGTCCGCGGCTTCTTCCCCTCTGTGCTAACCATTGCGGCTCGTGCTCCCCCGCCCAGCCCTGGCCCAACCGCCGTCTCCCGCCGGTCGCTTCGGCAGCACCCCGCCTCCGCCTCCTCCTCTGCCGTTTCTCCCGCCACCACCGCCAGGCCAGCCTGCCGCCCTGACCTCCTCCTCTATGTTCGGCGGTCATGGAAACCTCTCCCAAATCCTAACCAATCTCCCAACCCTAAACCTTCGGCTGAATATCGACTGAGAGATCCATCGATTTCACTCGACTGAGGTAAAGTAAATCCATATTATTTATCCAATAATATACAACACCCCAACCTTCCTAGAATACCATGCCCCAAGCCCCACCCCTATCCCATCTGATTCTATTCCTTCTAAGATGGGACCTCGACCCTCATCCCAGCGGAATTATGAAAAATTGATTCGCTCAAATACAAGAAACATAATAGAGAAGACATACCATGTGACAATAAAATCTTGGAGATTACGATGAGAATTGATGATGGAAGATTGGATTGATCGACGCACAAAGAAGGAAACAATCGTGGGATAAGGCATGGGGAGATTTGATGCAGAGAGGAACAACGATGCAGCAAGAAAACCTGGATCTCGATGGTGGAGAAGCGAAGATAAGGCTGGGGAAAGCTTTTTGGGTTACGAGGTGTTGGTACCAATGACGTTAAAGGTGAAGATATATAGAAACTACTTGAGACATGGACCTAGGATCTCATAAGGACTTGGGCCACCCAATGGGCCACATATATAAGCTCGTTGTATTGGTTTTTGAGTTACGAAATGTGTGTAGTGTATACATGGGCTAAGACTCGGCCGCCATGGCCAATTTTTTTATCCCACTTCTAGGCCCACCGCTGATTTGTTTCGCAATCCTATGGATTTCAAAACATAGGAATAGGGGGACAAGCAGCGTGTTTCGCAGTCAGGCGCACGAAGGGCAGCAACGAGCAGCACGCGAGCACTTTCGTTTCGCGCCAGGAAGAGTTACCGAGAGCTCAGAGCTCTTGCTACTTTTCCCGTGAAATCGAGCATAGGAATGCAATCCTCTGGATATTTTTTTCCTTTAGCTTTCTTGTGAACCAAGGGTGCTTGTTGGAAAAAAATCCATAGGAAGTGAATCCTCCAAAAATCCTGTCATCATAGTTACTCATGATCTTCACGTGGACTGTGCATGTTAGCTCAAGAGGATGATGGAATAGTTCTGCTAATACTATATATGGTCAAGGTTGCGTGGTCCATCATTTGCATCTACCACCAAAATTGCACAGTTAAGCTCAACAAAGAGGCGTAGCATCCGGCTAGCAAGCGTCATTGATTCAAGGGTATCGAGCTACTATACAGTATGTATCGAATAACTCTCAAAAGTGTTCATGGAAGAGTGAGAAATCTATCCATACTTCAACACTCCACCTCACAATAAGCTTAATGTGGAACATAACTCGACTGTGATTTATTTAACAAATCACATCCTTCTGGATTCAAACCCGAAACCTTGGCTCTTTTTGGTATTATGTTGAGGAACCATACATATGCCAACTCCCTCGTAAGGCTAAACTAATGGAGAAAAGGAAAGACAATTTGGTTAGTATGTACAAATCCCACATCCTACGCGGCTACGCTATGGCAAATACATCGTGATGGGCTATACCTTATGGTATGCAGATCATGGTGGCAGAGCTTGACATCATGAGAGCGACCGTAGAGGAAAGGAGGTTGGGCACATCCAAGTTTCCTGAAGAAAGCCAGTGGCAGTGGCAACGTGCCATAACTTACACTATTCTGAAGACAATGAACATAAGTAGGATCCAAAAACTGGGGTTTCTAAAGAAGAATAAGGGGATTCTGTTTTGTGACCAAGCCAAACTGGATTTTTGTGCCATAGGAAGGACAGCTATACTAGTTTGGTATACTCAAAATACACCTTTGTACAAAAATTAACAATCTCACAAGGATGAAATATCAGTAATTTTCATATACTGGTTGATCCCATATTTTATAGAATCAATTCCTTTTTTGAATGTACAAAAATTTGGGAGCATGGGGATGTTCTTTTGCTGACATTATTACCAGTATTCGATACCGGGTTGAAACTATTGTGAATATTGATGAGAAATTGAAGTTGAGGTGGCGATGATGCAGTGGCATGGAGCATATGGAAAGTAAAAACTGCAAAAAAAAAAAAAGCTCAGACAATTCTTTAGAACTGACGCCTGTTCATACAAGAAATGATCCTTCAATCGATAAAATCCACACCCAACTGTGTGAAACAATGTTTTAATCTTGGTTGAACGTGATGCAATTGCTTTCCTCTGTTTCCTAGCTTATCTGTCCTCTTTCACTAGTCTTTGAAGGTAGGTATATGAACTGGAACTTTTTTTCCCGCTGTTGAACTTGCTTCTCTTTTCTTGTATTCTATCAGTTTTGTGGGGATATCCCACACCGTTCCCTAAAAAATAAAGAATATATCTCTATTCTTATAGTTGAGGGTCGTTAGGATATCTAGCCTAGAAATCCCTTTGAAGTTTACCCTTACATTATCACACCAACGGAACAATATTATAGTACAAAAAATACTGGTTCTAATCCCGACGATGACATGGGAAAGTAGTTATCTCAATACTGTTTTAGAAAGCTGGTTTCAGGAATGTGATATTAGATTGAGCATATGAAAAATATAGTAACCTATATTTGGAAAGCTAGTCATATTTTTTATATATACAGTATAATCTTGTACTAGGATCAACTTTTTTTTTTTTTTTTTGCAAAGGATACTAGGATCAACATTTGTCTATATACAAGTTTCGCTATATTAAGATGCTAAATGAAGAAGATAATGTATTATCAGGTAGTCACATGCTCCTAAACAGAACTTGTTTGCTGTATCAGAGAGTCGAGTATTCGGCAACATTTTTAAGAACGGTGTATAACTGCAAGTGATGCCCGTCCTTTCCTGAAGGAGCAGAAATTCACCCGACCTTTCAAAGAAGGAAAGCAATTTAAAGGGCTATGAATTATTTGAACGAGGTTTGCATCCAAGCAGAACTGAAAACGTGAAGCCCTCTTTCCCCTCTAAAACTTATACTAACGAAAACATAAAAGCATCTCATGCCATTGATGCACGCCTCGCTGGTAACCTGTTGCCGCAGCCTTGGATCATGGCAGCGGCGGCGGCAGTAGAGGCAGAGGCTACAGCTACAAGCAGACTATGTTATAAATTACTAGAGAATACTGTAAGCAACCAGGTTCAATCTAGCACACGACCTAGCCTAAATGAAGAAATAATAAAGTTGAAGCAAATGTCTTAGGATCTCCTCATTTCTATTTTTCTCCAACTAAAGCTACTTCGCACTCTTGTGAATTCTGGATCTCCGCTTCGGTGTCGTTTGGAACGGAAGTGGGTAATCTTGTTCTGAAAGGGGAAAAAAAAAACTAGGCATAAATGACGAGGCAGCATATCTCGGTGTCGTCGCCCCTTTCGATGCCGGCAAGATGTATGTGGTGCTCGCACGCGGTCTTGTTTACTGGAAGCCATTGGCTTGCAAATCAGTTCTCTCTGTGGCACTGGCACATCCCTTCCCCTGCTTCTTCCTCCTGCTGACGCCCCCGCGCGACCAGGAGTCCGCAGTCATAGCAGAAATATGGAATGAGCACCTGGAAAACAGCATCAGAACATTCTTCGTGTAAGGAGTTGCTAGGTATTGCCTCTTCTTAATAAAAAAAGCCACCTATTTCTCTAAGGTCGTGTGACTACTGCTACACAATCTTGTGGAATATAAGAGTGACACGTACCTGCAGATCATGAACCGGCACCCGACCGTCCTCTCAACAACCATCTTGCACTGGGGACACTTCTTCCATCCACGCTCGGCGGCGACCTTCTTCACAAGCCACGCTTCCGGCCCCTCGGTGCAGTCGTGCTGGCCGCTCTCGTCGGCGCTCCAATCCAATCCGCACGTCGCGCACATCGCGTGGTCGCACTGCGGGCAGAACGCCATGGCCGGTGTCGCCGCCGGTGGCCTCGAGCATCACCCCGCACAGGCGGTTCGGGCAGTAGACGCGCCGATTGGACGGGACGGCGCGCTCGGCAAGGCGGTCGCCCCAGCTGCCGAACGCCGCGAAGTCGATGGACTTCTTGCTCTCCTCCGGGTGCAGGCCGGCGCCGCCGTCGACGTTGCACGCCGGGTCCGGGCACGGGACCGGCACCTGGCCGGAGGCGACCCTCGCATGGATGTAGCTGACCATGCACGCCACGCAGAACCGGTGGTCGCACCGCATGCCGGAAGAGGTTGAGGACGGTGACGTTCTTCATGCAGATGCCGCAGTAGAACCGTGGCACGTCCTTCTTGTCGAGCGGGGGCACCCTCGCGTGCCGCTTCGTCGACGGGCCGGGCTCGTCGGGGTCGACGAGCTCGGACGGGTCTTCTTCTTCTCCAGCGGCCACGGTAGCAGCAGTGTCGACGCGGCCGTCATTGAGTTGGTCTTCCTTCCATGGCGACTCGGTTGTTAGAAGCTGTTGTTGCTGGAAAGGTGTTGCATAGAGTTCGGGATCATCCATCGCCTCGATCCTCTGCGCTTCCTGGACAATGGAGTCGTACCAGCCGTTGTCTTGGGCGTCGTCCTCCTCCATGCCAGCGAGGACGGCCGGACCCGGAGTGGAAGAAGCGCCAGCGAGCACAGTCTGTCTCGCTGAGATCAAAGCATCTTTCCGCCTCGCCATCGCCTCAGCGTCGGTCCGCGGTTCCAGACGAATGGTTACGGATTCGCCGTGGCCGCCAGTGGGCCAGCCATGGTGATTGTTCGCGCTGGCATGGGCGGCGCCACCGCCGAAGAACTGATGGGCGGCTTGTCCCCGGTGCGGCGTGGACGGGCGCCTGTCCATCGGCGCCGGAGAAAAAGCCGGTGAGGCGGGGCTCCTCGAAGTGGCGCAGCTCCTCCTGCCCTTCCTCGAACTGCATGAGTTCCTCCATGTACAGGGCATGCGCCATGGCCTCGTCGTTTGCGGTGGCGTCGCCGTCGATGAGACCCCCCTGCCAATCCGCGCCATGCTCTTCCACGGCAATCAACTCCTCCGGCATGGGGGCATACTCCCGAGTGCCCTCCCAAACTCCCCATGCGTCCGAGGCGGCGGCAGGGGCATCCTCCTGATGAGTGCCCTCCCAAACCCCCCATGCGTCCGCGGCGGCGGCGGGGGCATCCTCCTGAGTGCCCTCCCAAACGCCCCATGCGTCCGCGGCGGCGGCGGCGGCGGCGGAGGCATCTTGGACGACGGCTTCGTCTTCACGCTGCTGACTCTGGAAGGCCGCAGGATGGTTTGGTTTTTCTTGGCGGAATAGCCAATATAGTCCCTCATGTTTGGCCCAAAGCTCAGTTTAGTCCCTCAACTATCAAATGGGTGTCATTATAATCCTCAAACTTTGTCCTTTGGCTCAAACTCATCCTTGTTCTTATATGGCATTCCACGTGGCATGCCATGTCACCAGTCTAAACGTTATTTTTGCTTCGCTGCTTGTGTTGGTCACCTCTTGTGTTCTCCATCTCACGCTCAACAACTCGACCTGCGGGGGGTATGACGGCCCCCGGGCATTTTTATAAGGAGAACGATCGTCTCACACAGATCGAGAAAACCTCCGAACCCTCCTCCGCACCATACACAGGGACTCAGCAGGCCGTTGAGAATCGGCGCGAGTACTTAACCTGTGCTTTGGTCCAACGGAGGAGCGAGGGGATTTTTTTGCACTGCAGCGACCAGAGCCATATTGCAGGAAAATAGTCGCTACAGTGCCGCGTGCCTGCGGTCTCGATCCCGGGCCGACAGGTGCCGAAGCACCTGGAGCCGGAGGTCTGGCCACTCGGGACCGGACCAGCTAGGCCTCACGCTCAACAACTCGCAATAGCATTCTTTGAGGCAGCTTCATTATATAGGAGAGCGTGGTCAAATTATAAGTAGACTAAGCTCAGATAACATATATGTAGAGGTTGCTACAAAATGTATGTTTGGTATTAGATGTTCAACAAGAGCACCTTGCATGACAAAGCACACATTTAATCGTTGTACATTTTAGTTGCTCTCGTGTGGCCATAACTGGAGTGTTGTGGGTGAGCTGAGAAGCTATGTATGAACCCATCACCATATCGTGCATGCATGCTTTTGCATGATCGTGTGAGTTCATGTAAATGGAGAATGCAAGCTTGGTAAGCGTGCAAGACAGTAAGCAGAAGCAATGACACAATGAGATGTCTCTTAGCTGACATGGCAGCCATATGGCACGCCACATCATACCAAGGATGAGTTTGAACCAAAAAGCAAAGTTTGAGGACTAAAATGACCCGACTGATTGTTGAGGGACCAAATTGAGCTTTCAAGAAAAGTTGAGGGACGAATTTGGCTATTATGCCTTAATTTTACCAACCAATACTACAATTTCCCCCTCTTCATTGTTGTGAAAACAGGCAAATTCCATCCCAAGCACAATTTTTATCATGAAGAGCCTGGCACCATGAGAGAAAAGTACTGGGGATGAAACAAAAGCCATGGCAGGCTTCTGCCCCTTCAGCATCGATCGTGCATGCTTTGTGAGAAAGCTGCGGAGGCCATCATCTCTCAAAACAAACCCCACAAGCTCTCTGGGTTTTGACATTGAAGGTTACTGAAAAGGTCACAAGAAGCTAAACTCCAAGAACTGAACAATTCTGGGGCTCCAGCACTGGCCTACCCAAATGGACCTGTCTCGCTGCCCGCGGACAGTGGTCATACTGGCCGGGCAATCATGTCAGTTTATCGTTAATCCTATCTTGGTAAGTGGTAACTAGGATTTGAGGTCCATTCATCAAATCTGAGACATCATTCTTGGGCTCCTTTTGTCTGCCAAATTCTATAAATACAATAATTTAACTTATCAGGCTTGCCTATGAAACCGCAAATAAAATTTAGCATTGGAGGTTTTGTTTCATTTTATCAATCTAAACCTAGTCAAATGACATGCACTCTTATAATTTTAGTTAACAAATTATCATTGGATTCTGGACTTACCGCAAGAGACAACAACCCTACAACGTCCTCTATATCAACAGCGCACAATGCCATGATTTTCATATCCTTCCTCGACAGCCTAAGCTCTAATATGAAGTCATTCTTCCTATTTTATCTATTATGTACCAGCCTGTGCATTGTTGAGTATAAGACTTGCTTCCCACCAGAGATGAAATTGTCTGGTTGAATTATTCATATTGCAGCAAACTGCAAAGATTATGTAACCAGTTTATAACTGCTTGGTGTTGTACTTTTTAGTGTGGTTGCACCATATTGCCAAATAAGTCATCTAATTCTAATAAAATATGTTTCGCGCTAACTATAGAAAATAACAAGTATTTTCCGAAAAAACTGCAAAATACGAATGCAGCTTCACTATATTTTAAGGCATGGTAGCGAGCCATATACTAATGTTAATCATCGGGGAGTGGGTAAGTGATCTGCACATGCATGCTCAGTCAATGTGGTCTCTATATTGTAGTAACCAACCACCGTCTAGTATGAGTCCTCGTTAAAATTCATGCCAGCCTATGTATCATTGAATGGATGTCAAGTTGGCCATTGTATTCAATACCCGAAACTGCGTCAATCGCCACTATGTTCTTCTAGCTCCGTCGACCAATTGACCAATTATATTTACTTGACCAACTATGATTGCGGGTTTTACCTTACCGCAAGAGACATCAACCCCACAACAGTTATAATTTACTTTAACAACATCGTGATTTCCACTTGCCTTCCTTAAGAGCCTAAGCTACGAAACTAATGTTATAACATGATATCAGTATCTCCCACATTTTCTATTATGTGTCAGCATGTGCATTATTGTTGCGTAGATGACTCCGCACGAGATATGAATTTGACTGGAGCATACTACTTATAAGGTGTGTGCCAACTAGAAAGATTATGTAACATGTTTGTAACAGCATGGTGTTGTACATTTTAGTGCAATTGCAATGAATTTGGCACATATTGTGAGATTTTGGCTATCGTAAATCTAATAAAAAAATTCGTGCTAACTATCACATCCAAAAACAGTATATTCGTGCTAACTATCACATTCTCGATTGCGCCACCTCCTCCTTATTGAAACGCCGGCCGCCATGTTCAACGATCAGCGCCGCCAGACGTGTCTGATCTGCACCATGCGCTTTTGCTGGCCTCACAACCACATCACTGCCCGCCAGGCACTCGTTGGCCAACATGACCACAAGCATCGCAATAGCGAAACAATACAGAATTTTCAGAAAACCCATTTATGCTACTGTCGTATACTAATGCCTCTCTAGATATATGTATATAATGCTTTGTAGCTTGAAGGTCGCGTCTATGGCCAGCTGTATTTGTAGGCAGCTAGCTAGGTGGGATGGGAGATCGATGTTGTAGTGCATATAAGGGCTAGGGCCTCTCTAGATGTACTCATATGTATGTACTCCCTCCATCCCGCAAAGGAACAATTTCTAGAGTTTGTCCTAAGTTAAACTATATTAACTTTGACCAATCTTCTAGAAAAAACTATCAAGATATATGCCACCGAATGAGTATATTATGAAAATATATCTTATGATGGATCAGATGGTACTAATCTTGTATCATAAATCTTTATGGTCTTTTCTAAAAGATCAGTCAAACTTAATATAGTTTGACTTAGGACAAACTCTAGAAATTGTTCCTTTGCGGGACGGAGGAGAGTAATGCTTTGTAGCTTGTGGAGGGCGGTCTATGGCTAGTACTATTTATAGATAGCTAGCTACGTGGGAGGGGATATGGATGTAGTGCAATGAGGGCTACCATAAGCCAAACATCGCAAATATAATAACATAAATTGCTCGAGCCCCACACATGAATTTTTTCAAATTGTCCCCTACCATGTAACTTATTGCATTTATGCCCTATAAGAATCGATCCTAAGTTCATTCTATGGCGCATAAAATCTTGGAAACTAGTATATTTTGTAGTGAATTATTTTATAAATTTAGGATAAGTATTAATTCCAAAACATTTTAATAAATAACTAGCTAGTGTCGGATAAAGCATGTTATTGATTGTAGTTTTCAAGACAATTTCTCATCTACCGTGCTTTTTGTACTTAATTGGTGGGAAAGATATTAAGCGCAAACGACATATCACTACTAGAAAAACACCCCTATAGATATGCTTTATTTATGTGCTAGATACGATTATTTCATCTCTATTGGAATACAGATACGCTTTCAAAAACATGTCGGGGACGTATCCAAACGGGCCGTGTCATGTGCTTGTAGATATGAATTTTAAAAGCGTGTCTAGAATGTATAAGATGTTTTTGTAGAGACGATTGACACGTGTTTACATATGTTCATACGCTTTTATAGCTACATTTATATTACATGTCTACCGTTTTAGACACGTTTTATAGTGTGCTAATAAAGTTAGACATGATTTATTTGATACATTTATATTACATATCTACTAATATTGATACGTTATATACAATGTTTCAAAAATATTATTTTTTTAGAATCTCTGCTAAACGAGTGTTTTATTTGTGCTACTAGTAGGATTTGAACCCGTGACCTCTTTGTTTCATACAAGCTCATTTAACCATCTCAACTCACATGCAATTCTGAGAACATTTTGGCATGTATTCTTTTCTACTCGTGTTTCCTAAGCATTTTAACGCCTCTAGAACTATCAAAGCATGTCCAATGTCGTCTTAGTTTTATACATTCTCAATAACGTGTCAAGAAGCGTATTTAGATAAGGCTACGTACAGTCAAACGTGTCTAAATACCGTATCACACTGAGACGTTCGCAATAGCATGTCAAAAAGCATCATTGAGAAGGCTACTGATGGTCAAAAGCGTATCTAATATCACATCATTTTGAGATGTTCTCAAAAACGTATCAAGAAGCGTCCTTATGAAGGTTACTGACATTAATAGCGTCTCTATATACCGTGTCATTTTGAGATACTATAAAAAAACATGTCAAAAGCATACTTATTTTTCTAACAACATTTAAAGCGTCTCTTATAACATGTCACTTGGACACGTTCTCAAATGCATATCAAAAAATGTCTTTAGGTCTTGATGTATTGATGCTTATAAAAGCGTAGCTACACAATCGTGTCTAGGGGGCCCTTTTTCTTGTAGTGTATGGTGGATTTAGCAGGAAAGGATAATACCATTTACCAAAATGTGATCGCTCGAGGTGAGTATTGTACATACGTAGCTGACGATGACAAAGGAGTCGCGTCTAGGTGATGAGTTTGTTTTAAGAAAAAGACACCCAAAGACATCTTATATCTGATTCAAATATAGGAAAACAGAAGCAAGTACGGATGGATGAAACAATTGCATAAACTACCCTATCAAATAGGAAAATCCAAACTATAAGGTCTAACGTCACGCCCATCCGGAACTATTTTTTATGTTCGAACTCAATAGCCTTAGTATTTTGATGCTGGCCGACTTGCTTGCAGTGTGTTGTATTTATTTTTTCGACTGAAAGGGGAATATATTAAAATATTTAAATTTTGTGAAGCATAGACCACTTACATCAACCAAATAGAAATAAGTCTTTGAAATTATCCTCACGAACTAATGTACTTAAGTAATGGCTCATTATGATAGGTTGTAAGTTGAGTGTAATGCTACATCAAGCGGATTACGCATAAGCATGGAGCTAGCTTTCACTTGTTGTATACGGACAGTCCCAACCCTCCACTTAGGATGGTTTTCATAGCATTAATTATAGTGTCACGTAGGATTTTTAGGTGATGTAGCATCATATTAAATAAGAGAGAGGAAGAAACTAGATCCTATGCAAGAAATGGTTTCTACGAGAAAACCAATGTACTAGAAACCACTATGTTACGTATTGGGAGATGGTAGTTTCTTCATGATGGGTACAAATAAATATGATTAGTTGATAAGAGAGAGAGGATTGAGAAAATATTAATTATTTAGGCTATACATAGACACCATGAATTGGGGACCATAGTCGTAGAGTAGTTTCTATATGACAGTGGCGGAGCTAGGCCCAGCCCACAGGGTGGGCCGAATTTTTTTTGAGCTGCTCAGGGTGGGCCGAAAAAAGAAAAGAAAAGGAAAGAAAAAAAGAAAAATAGTACTGTAGCAGTGCTACAGTGCTCCAAATGATGTTTGGGCTGGATCTCAGGGTGGGCCGCGGCCCACCCTGTCCACCCTATAGCTCCGTCACTGCTATATGACATGGCATACCATGGAAACCACGTAATGGTTTTTGGGTTGGGACTGCCCTAACACCGGCTGGGCTTCTCGAAACCCCGTGACACTCGTTGAGCATTTGTTCGTGCATTATCCACATTGAGTGCATGTTGCTTGCAAACGTACGTATGCACTGTCAATTATAAATGAGTATTATTTCTAAGTGAGGCAATATTAGCAGTAAACAGCAATTTTAAATTGTTTCTAGCATTGCAGTCACCGTGAGACATTGACTAGCGCCACAGTAATGCTCAGAGTTACAAACTTTAATTACCACCATTTATCGCTAGCCGTCACTCATTCCATTGTTAAAGCCTTTATTATGGTCGCTTTAGCCAGCGTGTTTTGTTGACATTAACGAGGCTTTCTTCATTTGTTTGTTACCTGTAAGGCCTGCATGTAGTAAATTGTTCTGGACCGAATTCAAAGTTTCACACGAAGTCGCCGAACTTCCAACCATTTTCCCCTGTCCATTTGTTTCCTCCTCAAAAGCCAACACCCTTACATCTGAATGGCTTATTTCGCCTTGAATGCATACCCAGATGAGCACTACGGTGGACAAGCATGTACAGCCCTCTGAAACTGAATCTCTCACCTGCTCCTTTTACAGCTCTGCTCGAAACCGTAGGCAACACGCGCCGGCAATTGGGTCTCGGACTCCCAAAGCAGCGTGTTGAGCGAACCTTACGGCTCCTGCTTTACGGCGAGCCTGTGGTTCCCGGACCCCATCTCCAAAGGGAGGAAAAAGCAGAGAGGCCCATTGAGCTCCGTAGGCCCAACAGCAGTTGTTGGATCACAAGAGCCCACTAATTCATCATAGCGCACCCCATACAACCTGGCGCGTCATCCAGATCCGAGCCAGATACGTTTTTCTAGTGCGACCCAAACCGACCCGCACCATTGTCTGTGTAGTGGAAACCGAATGAATTCTATGATGAACGAAATTTGCATTTCAAAAGACACATTTAGTCAGGAGTCCATTTACAGTACTTAATGATATTCTTTTAAAAAAGTATCTTTTTTTGAAAAAGTATCATTTTATTAATATTTAACAAATGTTGGACAAATTTGGAACGATTTTTTTTTTAAGTGAGTAAATGGACAAGTTAACATTTGCAACATCCTAATAATCTTGTTACCTTGTTTAATTACATTGTTGCCATTACATAAATTTCCTAAACTACCTCATGATACTTTTTTGAGTTCTCAAAATGATACTCTG